>CAKNYM010040303.1:75639-121697 GCA_932195095.1 Andricus curvator
AATTTCTGAATTGTAGAAACTTATATTTTATTGTTAATTTTTTACTTTTCCACGAGTATGACGAGACAGTTCATTTTAAATAATTTCAAAGTAATATTTTATTTTCATTATAAAGCCTTGAAACACATACATTATTTGAAAATATAAAATCTTAACGACTAAACATTACAATTTATAGAACCTTTTAATGTAAAAACATGACGAAAGTCGAGAAGAAAATGTTTAACATTGATTTTGCAATAAAAAGGGACTTTTAGATTCGATAATAAATAAAAGCAAATTGAACACAAAAGTAAAATATTAAAAATTTTTGAAAAGATTCATAAAGAAAAGAACAGCCTGTAAATTATATATAAACAGGGAATTATTTAGAAACATTATTCTATAAGAAGTATTTTATTGAATTTAGTTTTTCAATTATTGAAATATAACACCAAGAACTCGGTGCGAAGGTTTACTCTCGGGTTTACTCTCGTTCATTTTTCCCCCTTGAAAATTCTAAATTCCGATTCCGTCTCTTTCTTTCGCAAGCGAAAAGGCATAAAGACACGAGATGGGCACGAGGAAGTCGGCTTTCTACAGCGCCGAACATGTGCCCGTGTAGATACAGCTTAAGTCTCAGGTACGGCTGTAAATGATTCGATGCATACTTGTAGATTCTTTCTTACAAATAGAAACGGAGCAGGATTTTCACCATACCTGGCTACAAATATAAAGATTATATTATATTATACTGAAACCGAAAAGTTATCCTACGCTTGGTTTTACAAGATCGAACACATGTGGGGCATAATTTCTGAAGTGTACCCACCTCGAAAAGGAAAGTTGTCTGATCAGGCTAAAAATTGGCCCAATTGTAGTCCTACTAGATAGTACTCCTCACACCAAAATTTAATTTATTTTGATAATTATTTATCAAAGTGGAGGGGGTACAATTTTTGGGTTTTTTGAGCAAAGCCGTACTTTCAAACGTTTGTAACTTTTGTCCTATTGCCTTAAACAAAATTTCACTTGAAATGTTTTCGATAGAATTTTTCATAAAATTTCTGGTGGTAATAACGATTTTTGAAAAAATCAAAATTTGACCCAAATTTTTGAAAATCAAAAATAAATTTGACTTTTTTTCAAACTTGGGCACTTTTTTTTTTCTTCAAAATATTTTTAAACGAAAGCTGAGATTTTTTCCTATAAGACCTCCAATTTTCAGAGTGGCAAATTAATTTGTCTTTGAGTAATAGAACGATACGTAAACAAGATGCCGTGATAGGGCGGGTGGCGCGCGATTTTCCCTAGTGCGCTCACGCCGAGGATCGTTGTGAAACGCTTGAGTGCCAGTTTTTTAAGTTAAGTAATATTACATGGTAATATTATCTGTCTTTCTGTTCGATTTTTTGGCGATAGTTTCAACAGTTGTTTTCTTTGCAGGCTTCTTTTGCGGTTTTTGTTTTTTGCCATTCGAGAAGATGTCGTATTTCTCAGAGGACGAAAACTTCTTGAGTTGAAGTTTTCCGTCTTGAGTGGAAATGAAAGCGTGGTACTGTAATGTATCTGGCATCATGACAGCTTTGTCAAATCTGGTTTTCAGTCACTCGGTGGCTAAGGCGTGATTTTCTTTGCTGCTGAAAAAAATTTCGGTTTCCTTACAGTTACTGTTTGCCCACTGAAACAAAGCATGGAGATTGAGCATGTGATGTTTCGGAGAACATTGTAAGCTTGAACGTACTGCTTGTCTCTTTATATTCGCTCCTATACCATCACATGCACCCTTACCATGAGATGTTCCATGGAAGTGCCATTCAGCTTGGATACCAAAATCTTCTTCATGGGCTTCGAGATTAACAAAGCTACTCCTATTTTTGAAATTTTGCGCTGTACCATCAGTGAAATAGTAGATTTTACTTGGCCTGAAATGAGTTTTCAAGTATTCTACTATTATCTTTTGATACTCGTGAACAGCCACCATGTCATGAGCTAAATTATCATTGCGCTACATTCTGGATTATGAAGGCGTAATTCTCAGCAAAATCGAAGCAAATCAAAACCTCCCCAGGCAATAAATTTTCCTTCAGGTTTTTGAAGAAAAATGTAAATGTAAAAAAAAATGTAAATTTAAAAGATTTATCTCACTTCTAATTTTTAAAGCATATTCCCAATTAATTTTACACTTACCGTAATGCAGGCCTTTGTTAATTCACCCTGAAAATGCAGAGAACAGTTATTCTAGCAGCATATAATATTACTTAACTTAAAAAACTGGCACTAAAGCGTTGCCACAAAGATCCTCGGCCTGAGCGCACTAGGGGAGATCGCGCGCCACCGGCCCTATCACGGCATCTTGTTTATGTATCGTTTTATTGCTCAAAGACAAATTAATTTGCCACTCTAAAAATTGGAGGTCTTATAGGAAAAAATCTCAGCTTTCTTTTAAAACTATTTTAAAGACAAAAAAAGTGCCCAAGTTTGAAAAAAAGTCAAATTTATTTTTGATTTTCGAAAATTTGGGTCAAATTTTTTTTTTTTCAAAAATCATTATTACCAACAGAAATCGTGTGAAAAAATCTATCGAAAATATTTCAAGTGAAATTTTGTTTAAGGCAATAGCACAAAAGTTACAAACGTTTGAAAGTAAAGCTTTTCTTAAAAAACACAAAATTGTACCCCCTCCACTTTGATAAATAATTATCAAAATGAATTAATTTTTGGTGTGAGGAGTACTATCTAATAGGACTACAATTGGGCCAATTTTTAGCCCGATCGGACAACTTTCATTTTAGAGGTGGGTACACTTCAGAAATTATGCCCCATGTATGTATGTATGTATACCATTAAGCCATTTCCCTTTCAGGGTAGGCGTGACACTATCCGATTCGGGTAGTGTTTCTGGGTGGATAGTTTTCTTGTAGTTATAAATAACTACAAGTTTGGGCTCACCACACCCATAATATGCCAACAGCACACAGTATTCTCGAATGGTCACCCATCCAGGTACTAACCGCGCCCAACGCTGCTTAACTTCAGTGATCTGATGAGAACTGGTTTTTTCAGCGTGGCATGGCCGTTGACATGAATTTACTAAATTTATTATAGAACCTCGGAAAGAACTTCGTCTTTTGTCGAAAATTTAATTACTAATTAAATAAAAATGGATGAAAATGAAATGCATAAAACACTAGAAAGAATTATTTTTGGTTGCGTGAAAAATAATTTTGCAATTTAATTGGTCCTATAAATAATTATTTCCAGGCGAAGAACTAATAAGTTCATGAGAAATGCAAATTCCAGAATAAATTTAAAGTCATATGTATTTAGGGTAAAAGCAATTCATTTCTTTGGAAAATTAAATTATGATATTGGGAAATTGACCTCTGCCGATTAAGAAAATAATTTAAACATTAACCAATCGTCGGTTTAAATTATTACCTAATGACTTTGTTAAGTTCTTCGACTGGGGTTATTGCTAGAGAGATTGATCAGCGACCCTGTGTACCCCCCCCCCCCCTCGTGTAACGCCACGTACTCTTTCCATTCTAACTTTTCTCATATGAACTTCTTGATCCCCGACTGTATAACGAGGCTAGAATCGAGGGATTCAAGCTTGCACAATAATAAGCGTTATTATTGTTATAAACTTGCAATGTTATTTCAAAATATTTGTAGAAAAATGTTGTAAAAATTCTGATTGAGATTATAGTATTTTATTCTAATTTATTTATTTTCTGTTAATTATAAATTATTTGTACAGGTGGCGCCATAGAGTAGCCCTTCAATTTTAATTCTGAGCTTTAGTATTTTTAATTAACACTCTTTCTGGATTTGAAACTCAAGAGAGGACATTATTTTTCATTCACCTCCATTCAAGTTAATACCGGTTGTCTACCATTCAAGGAGCAATTTTCATTCACATCTTTCACGTTTAAACCCACCTTTGGATAGAAATTTGGGAGACTAAAGAAGACGTAGCATTCCTAGGATTAAGTACTCTCAGGGAGTGGAAATCATGAGGATTTGAAATAATTTCGGACCTACGGCCATATGTTCCTTGAAGGTACGAAACTAACGCCACCGTTTAGGGTTTCAACTCCTTACCTGCCTACCCGTAAATGGTCTGTTTCGAACGTTGAGCAGATACCACGCCCTATTTTAACTCACTCCTGGATTCGTACCGGGTCCCTGCTTATAGAGTGCAAAGTTTCACTTCGCCGATGATTTCGCGAATCAACACGACGGCTCGGGAGTGACTTCGAATTTGGAAAATGCATAGCTATGAATGCGAAAACGAAAATAATTCGGAGAGTAATAGTGACGAATTGATTACTGATAGGAATGTAAACAACGACAAAATGTCCAACGAAGATGTAACTTTCGAAGCGAACCTTGAGGACGATACAATAGTCGATGAGTCCAACCGGATCAACAAACCGAAAGTTGATACTAGTTCAGCTCAACCTGTTCGACGTAGAAACCGAACTCGAAAGCAGCCAAATCGATACGGAAGCTCTGTAGAGTAATTTTGTTCGAGGTGGAGATAAGTCAAAAAAATTTATTCGGACGTTCGCGCGAGAGATCTCGTGGTTTTCTTGAGAAAGGTAATTCGTTGAGTCGCTTTCGGCCTCCGTGGTGCGTTATTTGTGAAAACGGTGTATCTGGTGACCAGACGATGTATCTGGTGACGCCAGTTTGCCTTATTTCCTAGAAGCATTGAGAATAACTTTAGTCGATTTGCGTGAGTGCATGTGTATTTTACCCCTAATCAAATTCATTTTCTTTTTATTTACATCCAGCAGCTTTTTACTAAATTCTCGCCCTGTTCTCTTTCACTTTTCGAATCTAAGCATCATTTTGATTCAGCTAAGTGTAAGGCTGAGTTACAAATTCCGCTTAGCTTACCTAACCTAACGTGAGCTCAGGACTCGCAAAAGAATTACTTGTTATTTTTAAATTCTAACCGATTTCTAGCCTATAGGACCAATTTCTTCCACTTTAATTTCTTAGCCCTGGTTGAGAAGTCCGCTTTGATTTACAGGTGTCAATTCTTCTAGTTGAAGTGAAACGTCTCGTCTGCACCCAATTCCAAAATTGGAAGCCAGAATTCCAAATTGGGAAGCACATATCTCTCACCCTTACGAGCGTCGGTTCTCAATTTCCGGATCTGAGCCCGGTTAAGAGAAAACCTTTGCCCTGGCAAGTCACAGGCCAACCGTCCCCACCGTAAATTTGGGTGAGCCTAAATTTGTGTATGGCGAAAAGAACAAATATCTCGGGCGAGAGAGAAGAAATTCCTAATATAAAAACCTGAGTGATTGCTAATCTCCTGGATATTTGTAAGTAATGATGATGCACACGACCGTGGGCGTCTTGGTAAGCGCCTTGGCCGATTTAATTCTCGCTACTCAAGCCAGATTTCCCAGAACTCCGTTCTCCCGGTGGGTTGGATCGCAAGTGAAGTCTCGATCGCCCCACTTTGATCCAGTGGTTCCATGTAGTATCGGTCCCGCTGGTCTCCCTACTCTTGGGGTCTTGTTGCGCACGCGTTTATCGATTTTCCGCTTGGGTTACCGACCTATATTTCTGAACTTGAATTTTTATTTTATCTTTGTTTATCTTTCTATTTCTCATCGGTTATCGCTTTTCTTTTCCTCGTGCAAGGCTGATGACGCGGATTCATTGATTTTCAGCTAGCCAGCTGACTTATATTCACTCTCTAATTACTTCCTTATATTTGTTGGTGCGGTGATGGTTTGAACCGTCTCCACTTGTTTGCCCTAAAAAGAGCTGCAAATTTGTGATGAACTGTTTTTCGATAGGATACGTAGTTTTTATTTTAATTCTAAAAAATATCCTGAAAAAAACAAAACAATTTTGCTAGGCAAATCGATCCCACGCCCCCTATATTTCAATTATTTTAAACATTGACTTGGCTAATAAAAAAAAATTGCAAAAAAACTAACATAACATTGAAAAAGTGAATTCAAAATTCTGCGAAAATCCATGAATATGCACAAAACTTTTGCACATTATATTTCAGTGTTGTTTGTTGCATTGAATACTTTTGTCCAATTTTACGTGAGATTAACTGAAAACCTGGTTTGAATTTTGTTTAAATACCGTCTTCAGTATGAATTTCACAAGAAACTGCTATTTTGTATTATTTGGGGCATTTTCAGGGCACAATATAAGGGGGTTGGGTATCAACCAGGGGGTGACTCGCCATACAAATCCGCTGTGTCGTTTTTGTGAAGGACGGCAGAAAATTAAACACTGGCGCTACTAGCGCGGCGCCGTACATTTGAATGAAAGCTGATTAGAATCATGGGAGATTTAGTATTTTCGGCAGTTTTTATAATATTTTGGAAGTTTGTGGATAATAATTTAAAAACATTAAGCTTGAAGTAAGCAAGGATTAACTGTTTCTAGAATTACAAAAAATATATCTAGGATTGAAAAATAGACCTTAAATACACTGGAAATGTCGGTTTTTAATTTTCAAATAGAGTCAAATGGTAAAATATAAAGATTACGTCTTTAAATATAATTATTTAATTATTCACAAATATACTAGGTTAAAAGTATAGCAATTATTATGCAGACAGAACATAATAATTTATTATATACAATTGAGCAAAGCTACGTTTTACAAAATTTCGCGACTTTCTTTTTCATAAAATTATCGTTTTTTTAAATTTAGGTTTCTTGTGCTATTCTGACTGCAAGAAAATCATTATTTTACAATTATAATTTACTAATTTTATTAATAAATTAATGTAATCGTACATAAATATCGAAACTTAGCGATAATTCAAAACTGCTATTAATGTTACTTTTACAATTTTCTTAAAGATAGTAAGGGTCTTAGAATATTTAAAAAATTAAAAAAATTAATAAAATTATAATGTTACACACTATTACAATAATCTAAAAGTTTGGCAAGAAGAAAAATATATCAAAATTTAAAAATCAATGTACGTGACCAAAGATATTAAAGCGTCATTTAGCTCTGTTTACCGTCTGTTTTCGACAAAAACTCTTACTGTGGGATGACCAATCAGAGCGTAGAATCAGGGCCGTACGGACGTTCCCGCACGTGCGTGTTTGCGCATGTTTACGAAATCACACAACGTGCGAGTCAATTCCGGTGATGAAAAGTTGAAATATTTTGCGAGGCAACATGACAGGGGACAAGATGAAAGGGATTGCTGTATTTCTATAAAAATTTGTATAAAAAGTTTCGGATATGGTGGCACATTTTTCAGAATGAAAAGATCTTACACCAGAGCAGGTGACAATATTGGTGTTAATACACCTAACGAATTCCTAATTATTGGTTCTCTTTTGATTTTTTCCGACAAGCAGATTGTTTAAATATTTCTTGCTTATGCCGCTAATATGAAATCATCTAATGGGGTCTTTGATGTTTATTTAATCCAGAAAAACCTCTTCAAAAATGTTGACAAAGGTTTCTAAATTCTGTGTCAAGTACCTAACTTTGCTCTCCTTACGTGAAAAGGGGCCCTTTAACTGTCACACAAAGGGTAGATTTATGTACTTCTTTCGTGAAGAGTATATTTGGGAATGTAATAAATATTCAAGCATGTCTACGAGGAAAAACTTTTCCTTTAAAATCGCAGGTGTCAGTCTTAAATGAGAGAATCGAGGATCGTCCTCTTGAAATACCCGTGACTAATATTGAAAAGGTTCTAAAGTTCGCATTTTAAAATGAGATTTATAACTAAGAGCACGTGTACTGGAAGATAACCTTTTCCCGAAGAATCGTCCGTGTTAATCAGGTGGCGTCATAATCTTTTTTATTTTTTCCGCGTAGAGCCCTGACTGTTGTCAGGTTTTACGATGTCAATGTCTACTCTCGTCCAAAGAAACATTGCTCGTAACTATTTTTTTACTTCCTGTCTGCAATACCCTAAAGCAGTGACATGTATTGTTGAGCGTAACGAAGGTTTAAAAGGTTTGGGAGTTTACCTAGTTTAGTGAAACATTGCCGCAATCTCTCTTTTCTGCAGCGGGGATTGAGTTTTAAAGGTACCGGCAGTTCTTTTTTATATATTTCGTCGTACATTTTTTTCTTTGTCACGCTGCAGGATAATTCCAAAGGATTGTAAGGTGAAAATCTGCGTGTCCTTTTAAAAGAACTTGGCGACGAACCGTTTTGAAACCATCACGGTAATCGGCTAGCATCGTCTATAGATATCAAGGGGGTCTGAAATTTTCCTGAGAAATGGGGTGGGTAATGGGGTAGGAATGGATTTTCTTCTTCCATAAATACTGGTGATTGTCGTGTAGATGGTCAGTATTGTTTCATCCTGTCATACGCGAAAGAGCTACTCACTGTCCCCGAGATTGTGTCCGGAAAATTGGAAAAACGGGACATGTTGCAAATTTTACAGTATATTCTTAAAAAATGTAATACAAACAAAGTGTCTAAGTGCTCTTTATTTTTAGAAAATAAAGACTCTCTGCGTATCGCTCAGAGATGACTAATAAAATAATTTAAGAAGTAGATGCGCGAATCCTTGCCAAAATAAGCGGTAAGAATTTTGTAAATAAAAATAATAAAGTAAAATGTAGTGAACATTGTTTTATCATTATAATTAATTTTCTTGTGTTGTGTGGCCCGGAACTTCAATCGGGACAATCGGATCGATGAATACGATCCGATTTTATCAGATAACTCCATGGACGGGAGTCATCAAGCGCAAGCATCCTCATCACCCGAGTTGGATGAATCTGATGCTGATTCTAAGGCCAGCACAGTGGTACTCGAAGAAGAGAGGCAAACAGTCAACGGGGAGTACTCCCCCGATTTGAATTGCGCGGATGACCCCAATGACGCTGAGGCGGATGATGAGGATGAGGATCGGAATGAAGATGAAACTGCGGAAAATGAGGATGTGCAGTGTAAGTTTTAACCGTCATTTACAATTTTTGTTACATTATTTATTTATTTTTATTATTATTTATTATTATTTATTATTATTTATTATTTATTTGTAATATTCTATTTAATTGGTTTCGATTGTCAATATTCTTAAATAACTAATAATTTGAAAAAAATGAATTTCATATTTTTGATCCATTTTTAATATGATTAATGATTTATGATTTTTTTTAACTTGTTCTCGGGTCAACCCGGGTTTTCATCATAGCCACGGACTAAGTCAAGTGACTGATGAGATGAGGATGCTATAAGTTAATTTAATACGATGTCTTAACCCGTCTGCGATGCTGTTCTAGGTACAAAATTAGGAGCATAGTGTAGTTTGGAGTTTGTATTTTACCGCTGTTATCCACACGCCGCGGCCGCGAGCATTGGAGGTGACAACAGTCGCCTCTGGATGCTTTCTTTCTTTTTTTCTTTATATTGTATAAAATTAATGTCTCAGGCTTAAGATGGTTTCAGCCCAATATGCTGAAGGCATTTTTGGTTAGAGTTTGATTTTTTTTTGATAGTATGCACGGGGCTGTCCCGGTATAAATTATCAGTCACGGACGCATTATTATAATGCAATCAAGTGATCTGATAAGAGCGTGTGCCTGACATTTTGGGTAACGCCTGGTTTTTACCCCATCATTCACGGACTGGGTTACAGTCAAGTGCATGTTGTGGGGTGGACCTACAGCATAAGGTGGGATCCGAACCACCAAAACCTCGGTAAAGGTAAATAGAAAAATTTCAAGCGGTACCGGCTCAGGGATCGAAGCCCGGACCTCTAAGGTAAAGTCCGAGCGTCTAACCAACTGAGCCACCGAGGCTTATATTATATTATTATTATATTATCTCAAAATTATATATTAATGTCACAGGCTCAAGATGTTTACAGCCCACTAAATTATTATTATTTATTATTATACATATATATTTTGATCTTGTTCTCGGGTGAACCCGGTTTTTCATCATAGTCACGGACCAAGTCAAGTGACTGATGAAATGAGGATGTTATAAGTTAATTTAATACGATGTCCGAAATCTTGTGCGATGATGTTGTAGGCACAAAATTAGGAGCATAGTGTAGTTTGGAGTTCGTATTCTACCGCTGTTATCCATACACAGCCGCCGTGAGCGTTGAAGGAGACAACAGTCAAGATGTTCACTGCATCTTTCGTGCACATTGCTTGTAGCCGAAATCACAATAGGATGAATAGATGCATGTTTTACATTCCTCCATATTGCCTTTACTTCATGCCTTAGCTCGCTATACTTATGGATCTTGGTTGTATAGGTTGCCTGCAAATTTCGGTTAAGTGGACAAGTAATGTCGATGATGTAGAGTCTTCAACCTTTCGTTTTTTCGCATCACGATGTTGGGTGGATTGGCCCGGAAGTAATGATCCGTCTGGATAGTAACATTCCAAGATAAGATGTAATCTTCGTTTTCTAAAACGGGCATTGGAATGTATCTATAGAAAGGCATCCATTCTGTTAAGAGTCCTATGTTTAGAGCAAGTTGTTGATGTATAATACCCGCCACATCATTATGTCTGTGCGTATATTCTCTTTGAGCCATTACGTGACAACCATCAATCAATAATATACTCGATGGATTCGTTGGTATCTCCACATAATTGGCACCGGTCCACCACGTCTTGATGTAACACGTGTTTACGATAATTTCTGGTGCTGACAACCCGGTCCTGAATCCTGAATGTTCGTCAGCTCCATTTCAGGATTATTGCTTGCTCTTGCTTTCTCCAGTTGGAACCACGCAGTGTCCAAATTACTTCTATTATTTTTTCCCCAAACATCTGACCAATAGTTAGTCATGTCTTCCAATTGAGGGACTTCGGTGTCTTGTTGGTTATTTTGCTTTACACTCAGTTCACGATAGAACCTTCTTTCATCTGCCTGAAAGGTTCGATTTTGTTGCCTTCTTGCACTACTTTTCTTGTACCGACGCAGTCGAGCAGTATGAACATCAAGTCTCTGCCGTTTGGCGTCTATAATCGAATCGAATATTTCTGGTCTGAATGTCTCGATGTACCGCGGGTGGATAATTTTAGCAACATGGTTTATCAGCTTTCTGGTTCGATTTCCTTTTTTATATTGAGTCAGTCGACCCAATTTGCACCTTACTTTGCTGACATCCATATCCAATCTGATCTTCCATGGTGGATCTCGCTCCTGTCTTGGGACAAAGACTGCATTTATAGGCCTAGTTCTGCGGCCCGACGTTCTAACGTTTGCCACAGCTGCTGAGTATACAAGAGTTTGCACCTATAACGCAGTTTGTGTTGCGTTCAAATACATAGGTAAAACCTTGCTGTTCAGATGTTCTGTTAGTGCACGCAGAAAATTTGTGATATTCATCTTGGGCAGTGAATGCCTTTGTGTTGGTTCTACATGTCTGAATTCTAGTAAAGCATGACCAAGATTCCTTACAAGGTGCTGTAGTTTTTCTGGGATTTCGCTGTTCAGATCACCGTTATTAATGTCCGGATATGGTTCTAGTGGATCCAGTACTTGATGCTCATTATCCCTAGCACCTATGCCTTCAGCTTCAATCAGGTCTTCGTTGTCCACATCATCCAAGGTAAGTTCGTCAATAGGAAGCTGTTGTTCCACTTCCATTTCGAAGGCAGCTATTTCAACAGCCGAAAGCAATCTATTTACAGATATTAAGCGTTTTTTATCTGCTAGATTCTGCTCATTTATTCTTGTGGCTAGTTCTGGATACTTAAGTAAGGAGAGTCGATGATGCTCTCTCCTTACACTTGCCCACTTTTCTTTGCCAAAAAATAAAAGCGCACTACATCTCTATTCATATGGTATGTCCATTTTAATCGCCTCCTTGGTCGTTGAACCTCTGCTTCTGGCTCTGATTTTATTATGCCATTTACCTCTGGAAGATGTGGTGGTGCTGGATCATCACCAGGTTGAGGAAGAATATCAATTGCCGCTGCTTGTTCATGTGACGCGGCTTCCTCTCACTGATGTTCATTGCCGTCGTTTTTCCACGCCAAATCAACCTGTTGTTTTATCTCCATTGCTCGATCTTCTGAGATGTGTAGATTAGTACTGATGTCCTTCACCTCAGCGATAAGATATCTTAGTGCGACTTTCTCTATTTGAGGATACTTTGCACAAAATTTCGTTCTAAACTTGTGTCCCTTTTCGCGTGGGGTTTCAAACTTCGCCCTTTCATAATAGAGACGCACCAATTCCTCATTCATTGTGGTATCCCACTTGGTGCTCTCCCACGGTATTTCTGTTGAGGTGGTTGGCTGCAAATATCTAACGCTAGCCAAAGCATCCTCAGCAGGCACAGTTGATGTTTTACTGCTTACCGTATGTCGCAGATGTTCTTGCTGGCCAGCTGTTTGATTAGTGAGATCTGCCTGACCATCTCGCAACTCACCATGACCACTGTCCCGCATGCTGTGGCCCCCAGCGGTGGCTCCAGGGGCGCCCCGATGATCCTCGGGATGCGACAAGCGTTTCAAAACTTTCAAAAGACTCTCCATTAAAATTTATGGGTTTTGGTGTTCCTCTTGGTCACTTTCCTCTTCATTCTCTGCCTGTCTGGCATGGGAAACCCTTGTCAGTAGCAATACTACAGCCAACATAGCCGCCAAATTTATGAAAGGAAAGCTCAAGCTCTACCGCGACGACTACGTGACAACACCTTCGGTAAGGGGGTTTTATTATTTTTTTATTTGAACTTGTTCTCGGGTGAACCCGGTTTTTCATCATAGCAACGGACTAAGTCAAGTGACTGATGAAATGAGGATGTTATAAGTTAATTTAATACGATGTCTGAAATCTTCTGCGATGATGTTGCAGGTACCACATTAGGAGCATAGTGTAGTTTGGAGTTTGTATTTTACCGCTGTTATCCATACACAGCGGCCGCGATATAATAAATAATAATTTATTATTATCACAGATGATCTTTATTTTTTTTCTTTTCAATCTTGTTCTCGGGTGAACCCGGTTTTTGATCATAGCCACGAACTAATTCAAGTGACTGATGAGATGAGGATGTTATAAGTCAATATAATACGATGTCTGAAATCTTCTGCGATGATGTTGTAGGTACAAAATTAGGAACATAGTATAGTTTGGAGTTCGTATTCTACCGCTGCTATTCATGCACAGCGGCAACGAGCGTTGGAGGCGACAAAAGTGGCCTCTGGATGCTTTATTATTGAGAAGTTGTAGGCTCCGGAAGCTGCGATCAAGGTTCCTTAAAGCAACCAATCCCGAAGCAACTGGAACGTGTACGTGATCCGCTTCTGATCCTTCTGTCCTAGAAGGTAAGCAAGAGCGGGAAATTTACGCGAGATAACATCGGGCAATACTGTTCCTTGGAGTCAGGTCTCTAGCCGCAGATGACCTTACGCGGCAGACGGGACAGTTGGAGATGAAGGTTTTGTAATGTATTGGCGATTGAATGACTTTCAGAGTCTGGTAGAGGGATGGGGGATAAGTCTACCGAAATCGCCAGTGTTAAACCGAGCGTATACGATAGCGCACGTTTGGGGATTGTTGTATCGCTGTTTTGCTATTTCTCTTTGATAAATAATTATATATCGTTAGCATAATGAAACTCTTAGTGTGTTTACTCATTACATAACAATTGGCGACGAGTAATCAGCGAACCACGTGAATGTGAACTAATGTCGAGTGGTGAAAGTAGTAACAGTGTCAAACAGGAAGCCTCAAAGTTATCAAGAGATGAACTATGGACACGGTTAACAGATGCAGGTGCAGCAATCGAAATTAAGGACTCTACTAATAGACTAAAAGCAAAATTAATAAAGTACATAGAGTCGAGCACAGATCAATCGGGGGACCGCAAGGAAGAAAAGGTAGGAGAAACAAGCAACGATAACAATTACTATAACGAGATGGCAACGGTAGAATCGAAAATCAGACTGGAGTTTGAGCTGGGGAAAGTGTACTGGGAAACCTTCGTAGAAAGACTGGAACTATATTTCACGGCAAATAATGTGACGGACGACAAGAAACAGGCAGCCATCCTACTGACAAAATTAAGTCCAGATACTTATAAGTTAGCAAGAAATCTGTGTCACCCTGCTAAACTTAAGGATAAAAAATACGCTGATATTGTAAAATTTATGACTGATCATTTACGTCCAAAACCATCTGAAACGATGGAAAGATGTAAGTTTTATGCGGCAAAACAAGCAGTAACAGAGTCACTAGCAGATTTTGTGGCACGACTAAAAGAATTATCGCTTAATTGTAATTTCACGTCAGTAGAAACAGCCTTGCGTGACCAACTAGTCTGTGGATTGCACGACCATGCAAAAAAAAAGGGAACTGTTCAAAGAAGATAATTTGACATATGAAAAAGCTTACAAAATAGCCATAGCACGCGAAAAAGCGGAAAAAGATGCAGCGTCAACGGATAAGATGCTGGAGATAAAGGAACAAGGAAGAGATTTACATGCTATCAGTACAAAAGGTATTTAGAACGATCGGTATGGTAATCCTAAAAATTACAGGACACAGTGTAGAAAAACAGCGCAGAACCAAGAAACTCATCGTTCAAAGTCACCATTCGACAATATTAAAAACAGTAAGAGCTGCACATTAACTTGCTATTGTTGTGGAATCAAAGGTCACATAGCAAGGGAATGTAAACATAGATATCAAAAATGTAGACAATGTAATCGACAAGGCCATATAGAAGCAGCTTGCCGAGATCAACGCAGAATAGTACAGCACCTACGGAGAGAGACAGAAGATAACAATAGCGACACGAGCGAAGGGGGAACAGAAGAAGAAGCATACCAACTTAACAACATGACAGCAACTGCTAATAATAATACGGTAAACCTGGATGTAGCGCGAACACCGATGTATTTGAAGGTGATTGTTATTACGTGTGATTTGAAAATGGAAATAGATACTGGTTCCTTTTGAAGTATTATTTCGGATGACACTAGAATTAAATACTTCCCCAGTATAGAAATCCAAAAAATTTCATTTTCAATGAACGCTTATAATTTAAAAGTAAAGCCAATAGGTATTTTGCGTAATTTGAACATTTGTTTATAATAATAAAAGAATCTTAATTCACAATCATATCAAAGCAATCTCTAAAATTCAAGTTCAAAAAGACTATTCAACTGACATTCGTAAGGCAATTGATGATCTTAATAAGCATTTAAGGGCTTTAAACTCATTAGGTCAATCTACCGATCAATGGAATGCGTTATTAATTTATTTAATATCCACCAAGTTAGATATCAACACTGCTAAAGCTTGGGAAGAAGACAGAGCAGGAACTGAACTTCCCACTCTAGAAAACTTCCAAACCTTCTTAAATTCTTGCGCTGATTTACTTGAAAGATTAGAAAATAATCACTACCGTGGAGACACAAAATCTAAATATCAAAATGAATCGACTGGCAAAATAAACTCCTTTTTATCTAAAATTATTAATTGCGCTCTTTGTCAGGAAGGACATCATATACAAGATTGTTCACAGTTCCTCTCTTTGACTCCTCAAAATAGGGCTGAAAAGATTAAATCGCTTAAAATTTGCCTTAATTGCTTAAGGCCAGGCCATTTTATCAGAGAGTGTAAGTGTAAGGGTTGCAAATATTTTCAAAGTAAGCACAACTCTCTAATCCATTTTGAAAAAAAGGTCAATTGATTCCGGTCCAAGTAAAACGACTGAATCAATTTGACAATCAACTCTTACTTCTCGGGTAATCAATCCGACAAACAATGCTATTCTATCGACAGCAATAGTATTAGTGACTAACAAATTGAATCAGAAAGTACATTCTCGTCTCCTATTTGACTGTGGTTCACAATCTAGCCTCATTACAACACAACTTTGTAATTCGCTTAAACTCAAAACAACAACAATAAATATTACAATTTATTCATTAAATAATTTATCTTTGGAAATCAAGCACAAATGCGTTCTTGAAATTTCGGATTAACAAAATCGTTTCAGATTTTTTGCCTCTTGTCTGGTTGTTCCTGAAATAACTAGTATCACTCACAATTCTTCTATTAATGCTCAAACGTTACAAATTCCGTCTCAACTCAAGCTCGCAGACTCTAAATTTAACCAACCAGGCAAGGTAGACGTTTTGATAGGAAAGGATTTATTTTGGTGTCTAATTTGTGTTGGGCAAATTAAACTTGACGACAATGGACTTCTTTTACAAAAAAAAAAGATTAGGTTGGATATTAGCAGGGCCAGTTTCAAATCAAGACACCAAGCTTTTGAATTGTAGTCTTGTTAAAATGTCAAATGTTGAAAGTCTAATACGCAAATTTTGGGAATTAGAAGAATATCACAATCAAAGGGCATTATCAAACGAAGAAAAATCATGTGAACCTCATTTTCTTGAAACTGTTCAACGTGACAATGACGGTCGATTTATCGTGACTATTCCTCTTAAAGGTAATATCGATCAACTAGGAGATTCTAAATCGCTTGCAGAAAGTCGATTATTAAATGCTGAACGCAAATTTCGAAAAAAACCTGAAATTCAGAAAGAATACTGTGCGTTCATGACCGAATATAAAAGGTTAAAACATATGTCTTTAGCTCCAAACAATTTTAAATCTAAGATTGCGCACTGTTTACCGCATCATTGCGTCGTGCGTAATGACAGAGTGACCACAAAGTTACGCGTTGTATTTGACGGTTCAGCACCATCAACAACTGGTGTATCGATCAACAATATAAAAAAAGTTGTTCCCGTTTTACAAGAGGATCTATTTTCAATTCTCATTCGATTTCGAAAACACAGATACATCTTAGAATCAGATATCGAAAAAATGAATCATCAAGTGCTCGTAAATCCTGAACAACGATCACTTCAAATGATTCTTTGGCGTTCAGGTCCCTTTTTGTCGATAAGATATCTTATGCAACTAGCTATTGGAGTTGAAAGGCAATACCCTCAAATTGCTAAGATCATCCGCAAAGACTTTTATGTCGATGATCTTATAACGGGTGCCGATTCAATTAAGAAAGTCATCGCTATTTCAAAAAAGGTATCCGAAGTTTTATCTACTGCATGTTTCAAACTAAGAAATTGGATATCTAACGACCCGCATGTAGTTGAAGAAATGATAGGATCTGACGAATCTCCTGATCTTGTAAATTTCTCGGAAGGTAACCAATCCAAAACTCTTGGTTTATTCTGGCAAGTTCGTCTAGATAATAATAATAATAATAATAATAATAATAATATACCATTAAACCATTTCCCTTTCAGGGTAGGCGTGACACTACCCGATTCGGGTAGTGTTTCTAGGTTTTTCTTGTAGTTATAAATAACTAAAAGTGTGGGCTCACCACACCCACGATGTGCCAACAGCACTCATGTCAGTATTCTTGAATGGTCATCCATCCAAGTACTAACCGCGTCCAACGCTGCTTAACTTCAGTGATCTGACGAGAACTGGGGTTTTCAGCGTGGTATGGCCGTTGGCTAATAATAATAATAATAATAATAATAATTTAAAATATTCAGTTAGTTCTTCAAATACCAATAAGATTACCATGAGACAAGTACTTTCTGAAATAGCTCAAATTTTTGATCCATTAGGACTTCTTAGTCCATGCATCATCATCGCAAAAATATTGCTTCAAAAATTGTGACTTGAAAAGATTTCATGGGGCGAAACCCTTCCATTCGAAGTACATTCGCGTTGGTTAGAGTATCGAAATCAATTAGAATCTTTAATTAGTGGGATTACTTACTGGACGGACTCTACTATCGTTTTAGGTTGGATTCAAAAGAATCCTAACGACTTGGCAATTTTTGTGCCCAACCGAATTGCTGAAGTGCAAGATCTGACTAATATTGATCATTGGCGTCATACTAGTGACAATCCCACTAATTGCCTGACTCGCGGAAAAGCACCCAATCAAATAAAACATTCAGAGTTATGGTGGACCAGTCCTAAATTTGTATACAATAAAGAAGAAGAACGGCCATCATTAGTGGAGCCTGAAACTAACTTACCAAGATTAAAACGTATCGTTCTCGTTTAAACTCAAAAGGAAATCCTTAGTGAGTACATATTTAAAAGGTATCTTGATTTTTCTCATCTTGTTCGAGTCATTTCTTATTGCAAATGATACGCAAATAATTGCAAAATAAAGATTGGTCAAAAATGTGATAGACAAAGCGGTCATTTAAAATCTGTTGAAAAGCAAGAAACAATTATCTCTTTGGCAAAGGTATCTCCACGTGTGTCATTTCAATCTGAAATAGAAGCGTTAGAAAGAAAAACAAAAAATTATAAAGGAAATTTGGGAACGTTGCAACCTTTTCTCGACGACAAGGGTATTTTGAGAGTTGGTGGTAGGTTAGAAAACTCTAATTTTGAAGAAGATAAGAAGTTCCCTATAATAATATCGTCAAATCACATTTTTACTAAACTTTTGTTCTCTACTGAGCATAAGCGTCTACTTCACGCGGGTCCACAGTTACTTCTAGCTACTATTAGAGATCGATTTTGGCCCACCGGAGTTAGATATCTGGCTAGACAAACTGTGCATGAATGCGCTATTTGTTCGAGAGTTAATCCATCATCAGTCAATCCAATAATGGGTCATTTACCAGACAGTCGTGTTACAGCAACTCCTCCTTTTTACAACTGTGGTGTGGATTATGCAGGTCCGTTTTTAATTAAAGATCGAAAAGGAAGAGGTTCGAAAGTTAGCAAATGTTATATCAGCGTATTTGTTTGTTTTCAACAAAGGCCATACCTCTAGAGCTCGTCTCTGATTTAACTAAAGACGCGTTCATAGCTGCGCTGCGACGGTTCGTTTCAAGACGAGGTACACTTGCAAATATGTATTCTTATAACGGAACCACGTTTGTAGGATCAAACAATGAATTGCAGTCTCTCGGAAAAAATCTAGATACAGAATCCAGTAGCTTGAGTGAATCAATTAAGAACTTTAGCATTTCTTGGCATTTCATTCCAGCCAACTCCCCACATTTTGGAGGTTTATGGGAGGCTGGTGTGAAATCGTCAAAATACCACCTTAAACGAGTAGCAGGAAACTCTGTTCTAACTTTCGAAGAATTTTACACACTTTTGGTAGAAATAGAAGCACTGCTTAATTCCAGACCTTTAACTCCAATCTCTGCTGATCCTAGTGACCTTGTTCCTCTCACTTCAGCTCACCTTTTAATAGTTCGACCTTTGTGCACTGCTGCTGATCCCAATCTAACCGATATTCCTGACTCGATATTATTCCGCTGGCAGTTAATTCAGAAGATTCAACAGCATTTTTGGGTTGGATGGAATAAAGAGAACATTTCCGAACTTCAGCAACGAAATAAATTGACTAAACCAGCAGAACCATTGAAGGAGAATCAACTGGTTATAATCAAGGATGACAATCTGCCTCCGCTAAGGTGGAAACTAGGAAGAATATTAGAACTGCATCCCGGAAAAGACAATGATGCTAGAGCGGCAACCGTAAAAACTAGCACAGGCACTCTTCGTCGAGTTGTTGTTAAATTGAGCTGCCGGATCGAATAAGGGCACATAATAGTATATTACACTACGAGGGCAGAAATGTTCAACTTCCTGCCCGTGTGGTGTATACTATTTTTCTTTATAGCCGGTCGAAAGTACGATTACTAATTACATGTTTAGGGTAGAGGAAATAAGGAAAGAAATTAGACAGGAAATGGCCGATCTTAGGAAAGAAAGTCAGGGAAAAGCTATAGAAAAGGATGCAGACGTTGGAGCAAAGACTAGAAAAGAAGAAAGAGCCTAATAAAAAGGTAGATGAGTTGGAAGGCAGAATAAGAAAGAGAAAGCTCAAACCGTGAGTCTGGAGATGGGGAGAGTGGGAATAAGGAGAAGGAAAGGTTGAGAAAGATAGAACAAAGACTAGAAAAGAGAGAGAAGAAAGAAAAAGAAACATAGTGATAAAGGGTCTAAGATTAGAGGGGAAGGAGCTAATGGAAGGAGTGGAAGAAGTACTAGAAAGGATTGATGCTAAGGTAGAGATAGAGGAAGTGCGAAGTGTAGGAAGGGAAGAGCGAAGAGGGGAAAGAATGGTACTAGTGAAATTGAAGAAATGGCAACATAAGAGGGAAGTGATGACAAAGAAGAGGGTGTTATATGGAAGCTCGGAGAGAATAGAGGATGATTTGACATGGGTAGAAAGGAACATGCAGTATAAGTTAAGAGAAATAGCGGAAGAGGAAAGAAAAAAGGGAAGAAGAACATGGGTTAAGTATGGGCGAATACAGATAGAAGGTGTATAGTGGAATTGGGACGAGGAGAAGGAACAGATAGTAAATAATGAGGTGTCGGGAAACTAGAAAAGAAAGGAACGGGAGATAAAGAATTAAGAAATAGTAGGAAACGAAAAGAGATGAGAAACAAAAGTAGGGAAGATTGAAAGATATGTTACTGGAATATAGCAGGCTTAGAAAGGAAGGATTGGGAGTTTATGAAAAATTTAACACAATGGGAGGTAGTAGTAATGATGGAGACGTGGCTAGATGAAAAGGGATGGGAAAGAGTAAGGGAAAGATTAACAAGAGGTTACAAATGGCAGGTACAAAATGCAAAGAGGAAGAATAAAAAAGGCAGAGCAATGGGAGGAATGGTGATGGGAGTAAGGAACGAATGTATAACAGAGAAGGATAAAAAAGAGTTGATAGGACATAAAGAAGGATTAATACTAGAAGAGATAAATATGGGAGGAGAGAGGTGGAAGATAGTGGGGGTTTATGTGAACGGTGATATGCAGGAAAAATCAGAGGAGATAAGGGAACTGATGGAAGGAAATAAGCAAGAGAGTAGGCTTATGAAAGGAGAAGACTTTAATGCGAGAACAGGAGATAAAGGAGGAAGGGAATGGGATGGAGAGCGAGGAAGAAAATCCAAGGACAAGATACTGAATAGGAAGGGAAAGAAGTTGTTAAAGAGCCTAGGGGAGATGGGATGGTTTATCCTAAACGGAAGTATAGAGGGGGATGAGGAAGGCGAATATACACGTTCAGGAGGAAAGAGGGGAACGGTAATTGATTATTTGGTGTGGTAGTGGACGACGAGGTAAGAGAGAAGGTTAAGAAACTAGAGGTAGGGAATTATATGGATTCGGATCACTTTCCCTTAATAGTGACAGTAGAGGGAGAAATGAGTCATATCAATAAGGCTAATAAGGAAGCAAAAGTAGAAAGAGCAGGAAGAGGGGATTGGTCAATGGAAGGTAAATTACAGTTTGAAGAAAAAGTCAGGAATATGAAAATGGGGAAAGTAAATGTAAACGAGGAAATGGAAATAATTATAGGACAAATAAAAGGAGTATTAGAGTGCAAAAGCAAAAAAGAAGTTAGTGAAGGAGGGGATAGAAGTGGATGGGATGAGAATTGTAAACAGAAGAAGAAGGAAGTGAAAAGGGAATTAAGAAAATGGAGAAAAGGAACAAGTAGGGGAGAAGAATATAGGAGAAAAAAGAAGGAGTATACTGAGTTGAGTGATCAAAAAAAAGAGGAGCAAAATAAAAGGTTTGAAGAAGAAGCGGAGAAGGCTAGGACGGAAGAAGAGGTTTGGAAGGTGGTAAATAGAGAGAGAAGAAGAAAGGGGCAATGGTAGCAATATTCGTGGACTTGAAGGCGGCGTTTGACTCATTAGACCGAGGCGAGATAGAAAAAGTTATGGTGAAAAAGGGGATACGAGAGGGATTAATAAAGAGAGTATCGGAAATTTTTAGAGAGACAAAAAGCAAGGCAAAGGTAGGAGAGCAAGTAGGAGATAGTTTCTGGTTGGTGAGAGGAGTAAGGCAAGGATGTCCTCTGAGCCCACTTTTCTTTAATACATTAATATCAGACTTGGAAGAAGTAATGAAGAGAAAAGGGTGGGGAGGAGTTAGGATAGGGAACGAAAAGATATATACACTGGCATACGCAAACGATATAGTGTTGATGGCAGAGGATGAAGAAGGAATGGAGGGCTTAATTACAGGATTAAAGAAATACTTAGATGGAAAAAAGTGGAATTTAAATGTAGAAAAGACAAAGATAATGAGGTTTAGAAAAGGAGGGGGAAGAAAGAAAGAATGGACGGGGAGATGGAAGGGAATAAAATTAGAAGAAGTAAAAGAGTTGAAGTATTTGGGATATAACTTGCAAGTAAATGGAGATCATAGAGCTCATATAAGAGAAAGGATAAAAAAAGCAGCAGGGGTAATGAAACAGATATGGGGAATAGGAAAAAGAAGGTTTAAAAAAAATTGGAGAAGGAGAATCTGGTTATTTGATACGCTGGTATGGCCGGTATTAGGTTATGGAGCAGAGATATGGGGATGGAAAGAAAGGAAAGAGATTGAGAGTTTACAAGAAAGGTATATAAGGTGGACGCTAGGAGTAGACTGGAGGACACCGGGATATATCGTGAGAGAAGAAGCGCAAAGGGATAAATTAAGTACTAGAGCGGGAAAGAGGGCTTGGAATTTTGAGACGAAGCTGAGGGAGGGAAAGGGAGGGGAGTTAGCGAGAATGTGTTTGATCGAGTTAGAAGAAAGGAGAGGGAGGGCGATAGAATTAACGAGATGGAAAGAAGAAAGGAGGGAGTTCTTTAAGGCTAGAGGTATAGAAGACGGGACTGGAGTCAACTATGAAGAAGTGGAAGAAAAGGATAGGGAAAGACAATTAATATAAAGATGAGGGATGATTGACGAATCAGAATATAATAAATGGTATAAGATGATAAAAAAGGAAGGAGTACCTGAGTATTTAGAAAAGGGATGGGGAGAGAAAAGATGGACCAGAATAGCAAGATTTAGATTGGTGAACGAGGTAAGGACAGGTATGTATTGGGAGAAGAAAGAGAACAGGAAGTGCAGAATCTGTGAATGTGAAGAGGAAACATGGGAGCATGTATGGGAAGGATGTAGGAGAGGAATGGAAGATAAAGGAAGCTGGCAAGAGAATGTGGTAAAGATTCTAGGGTAGGATGGCTCGGGGGAAGAGTGGATGAAGGAGTTAGAGGGTGCTAGGGGAGCAAATGAGAAAGAATGGATGCAAAAAATGGCAAAATGGAGTTACAAGAGAAGTGAAAGAAAAAGGAAACGGAAGTCGCTTAAATTAAAAGCGTGAAGATTTGTAAGTAATGGTTATGTAATAGCATAAGTAAATTAAGTTGCGTGTGCGTTATCGCTCTCTCTTCGCTTTAGATCAGTCGCTCACTCGTTCGCTAACACGTCCCAAATTGCGCTATCGCCAAGAATAGAAATAATTATATAGATATAAGATTTTCTGTAAATAGGTGTAAATAACTGTAAATAGTAAGGATAAGATTTTATAAAACATGTATAAGGAAGTGTTGGAAGAAATGGAAGTCATGTAAACCCTTAGGGGACACATTATGAATAAAGAAGAACTAAAAATCTACAGACAGACTGACAGACAGACTAACAGAAAGATATTCTGTAAAAACCTGCTTTTTGGGTTCAGGGGGGCTCAAAACGTGGACATTTGACGAAAACCGGGGGGTGTCAAATTTTACACAAACCTAATACCTTCTCTGGATGAGAATGTAAACATACAAATTTTCAAGTACGATGAACATTAATGATAGTTATTTTATTGTTTTAATCGTTAGAAATAGTGATGAGAACATAAAGAACAATTTAATATTTTGAAAACCCACAGACGAGATGAAAAACAAATTAAATAAGCATAGTTTCGAGGAGAATGTGCCCACTTATCCGGCAGATTTTTTCACTTTTAATGATATTTTTTAAGAATAAAACAAAAACTACATATCCCATCAAAAAGTGACTAATAAGAAATTTGGAGACCTTTTTTGAGGGCACAATTTTTGTTAAATCATAATTTGTCGTAGATTGCCTAGTTTGACCGTAAAATTAAATTTTCGATTTTTTGAGAAAATTCAAAATGTCGTTATGATAATCTTGTAGGCCGTGCAAAAAGAAACATTTTTCTTATCTTAACGTTTTTTCGTATCGTGCGTTCTTTGGCTGAAAATATTAATTTTCTATTCTTCTTTTGGATTTTGAAAATGCTGTAACTGTGAAAGTTTGCATTTTATTAAAAAATGTCATAAGAATATTTTGTTCCTCTATTTGATTACTATCAATATCCGTTTATAGAATTCGTAAATATCAAAGAAAAGTGTTCGCAAAAATGTTCAAAATGTGCTCACTTTTTGAATTTTTATGCAAAATAGCTGGCTAACAAACTGGACCTTTATTTTAGGACAATTGAAGAGTATATCAAAGCCCAATCCCATAGGTTAATTCTTTTGAAAGTTATCGTGCTAACAAACTAAAATCTTACAGGCAGACCAACTGACAGACATTCTGTAAGAACCTGTTTTTTGGGTTCAGGAGGTCTCAAAACGTTGACATTTGAGAAAAACCGGGGGGTCAAAGTTTACACAAATCTAATACCTTCTCTGTATGAGAATGTAAAAATACAAATTTTCAAGTACCATGAGCATTAATGATAGTAGATATAGGATGCCGGTTCTGAATATAGATTCCTGTACCGACATTTACCGACGTTGGAGAAAGTTCGATTGGTTCCTGTGCGCGCTAAATCTAGAAATTTCTAGACTGGTAGACGTCACACATGAAATGTGTGTGAGATAATTTTGAATGTCGTTGGTCGTTATTTTTTTGGTGCGCAAATAAAAAAAATGACAAAATCCTTCGATTTGTCTGCATCGAGAAATTTCTGGACGGTTAGATGTTACACGTGAAATGCGTGAGAGATGATTTTGAAGGTCGCTCATAGTTATTTTTTTGATGCGTAAAAAAAACAAATGAGAAATCCTTGATTTCTTTCTCACAGGGCTTTCAGATTTTTCCAGAAAAAAAAACATTCGATGGTTAGTCATCTCTGGTGCAAAAAAAACTTTAGAACTTTCTTGGTTACTTTTTCAAGATAAGTAATAATTTTAACACACACGCAAACACAGACATACGTATGATGTTGTTTTGCAGGTTATTGATGATCATTTTTTTTAGATATACTCAAAATCTCTGAGTCAACCTTAATACAATTTTTTTAGAATAAGTTCTATAGTCAATGGAAGCTTGCGATAAGCAACATACTCCTCCGCAAGGTCTCGAAAACATCAAACATATTAGCAAAGATCTCAATGAACTATAATTATACTTAGATGTATTCGATGCGTTGACTGAGAATCTTCATATCTAATATGAAATAGTTTTACTGGTATAAAAGTGAGCAATCTTAATGTTAAAAAAATCATTTGCAATTTGAACATTGAGTTGTTGACTTGAATTTTTATAAACAAAAAATGAATCCGGGATATTTGAAAAGGCTCATTGGAATAATGGAACAAGCATATCAAACATTAAAAGAAATTTCAAGGTTTTTAGAAAGTGAAAAGTGGTTAAAATTTGGTAAACAAAATATCCGATTGCTAAATAAAATTTTAAAAATGAACGAGAAGAAGTTATCAGTGCATGAGAATATGAGCATAACATCAGAACTTGGATTACTGAAGGCATTCAACAGGAAAACAAATCAAGTACGGAAGAAAGGGGAGGGAACAGCGGTATCGAATCAAGAGGAAAAAAGAATCAGGTGGGATGATGTAGAGAATGCTTTTTTAAATAGAGTAAGAACAGGTTCTATAGTTAATTTAGAGCATAAAGATCTGAAACATTTTTTGGAGGAAGCAAAGTCAATGATAATGGAAAGAATAAAGAATGTTTTAATACAATATGCAAATTTGAAAATATTTGTAATTTTATATGGTAAATTCAAAGCCTTAATTGCGGAAAAAATGGTTGAAGACATAAAGAATTTTCAAATGAATAGTGATATAATTTCCAAATCAACAAACTTAAGTAAATGGTATAATGAAAAAATAAAGGATCAACTCTTAGTGCAAGTTGAAGTGTTTCAAGAAGAAAACTCTGGTTGGGCTTTAGTTGAAATTATATATTTGCTTGTGAATATAAATAAATATGCCCCATTGCAGGTAGGTTTATCAACTTATATAAGTTTACCGAAGTATATTCAAAACAAAAAAGCTGTAGTTAATATACAGAATAATGATCAATATCGTTTTCTGTAGTCGGTCACAGCTGCATTAAATCCCGCAAAAAGTAACACTCAGAGAAATGTCCTCTTGTGACAAAAGGATACTTCTTGACGTGAATGGAATTTCCTCTTAAAATTAAGGTTGAGAGGATTTTCATTTGCCTCAACAGGAATCCTTTTGCAGTAAAAATGTTCCTTATGCGACTAACTTCACCTAATCTTGCAGCCAAATAATTCTGTTTGTTTAAAAAATATATTCACGTCGTTCAAAACAAAACAGGCAAGAGGGCGATGCTTTTGTTTCAAGATAACTTTTTCTCTGATTGTAATGTTTGTTCAACAAGTTCTTATCCTCATTTCAGCGAAGTATTGAAATACGATGCGATAGAGTTTCCTATTAGTTTTTCTGACATTAAAAGATTTGAAAGAATGAATAATTTGCGAATAAACGTTTATGGCGAGGATCATGAAGAAAATGGAAGGAAAACGGAAATTTTTCTTATCTATTTGAGTCAAGAAAAATCGGATTTACCTGTAATTCATCTTTTAATGTTAGAAAATACTGAACTTGATGTCAATGATGAAGATTACAATGTTGATGAAATGGATACTACTAAGACAATATACCATTAAGCGTGGATAAAAAAGTTATCTGGATTAATAGGTTCGCAACTCACAAGAAATCAGCATCATATTTTAATATCTGACAGGTGCCTATGTCATTTTGCAGTAGAAGACTCTTTTCAAAGACAGACTAATATGTGAAAATTTGAAGAAATGTAAAGTGGTTTTGCCGGATTAAAGTAATAATAAGTTTAAAATTTAAGAACTATCGATTTAAAGAAAAAGTGCCTTTTGTGTATGCGGACATTGAATGTCTTTTATTACCTGTAGCTGATTCACACGCGAATACAGCTATTTGTGAAAAACATATTCCTACAAGTGTTTCTTATAATATATGTTGCAGTTCTGATGATTCACTTTCAAAAATTGAGGTTTATCGCGAGAAAGATTGTATTGAGTGGTTTATGAATGAATTTAAGTGTTTAGCTGAGAAAGTGGATTAATATTTAAAAAATGTAATACCGATGAGAACACTAACACAGCAACAGAAACAGGAATTCAATTCAGGAAAAGTTTAGCATATTTGTGTAAAACCTTTTGAGGTGAATGATATTAAACATCATGACCATTGTCATTTTACAGGTAATAACCGTAGTGCTGCCCATCAAAAATGTAACGTAAATTATAAGAATTCACATATAATTCTTGTAGTATTTTACAATTTATCGGGGAATATGATTCTCACTTTTTTATCAGAACTTCAGCTGCAAAATTTGAGGGAACGATCAGTCTATTACCAATGAATAAAGAAAAGTATAATTCTTTTACAAAAAATGTGGATCAGACAAGCGTAAAACTTCGATTTATTGATTCCTTTCGATTTATGCAGTATATTATTTATTCCAGTACCCTGGAAAAATTAGCATCGTATCTTGATAATAACGAAAAGAAAATTACAAGAAGACACTGTAAGAATGAAAATGAATTTAATTTACTGACTAGAAAAGGTGTTTTTCCATACAATGATATTGACAATTGGGAAAAAACTTGAAGAAAAGCAGCTGCCTCCAAGAGAGGCATTTTTTTCTAAACCAAATAACACAAATATTTCTAGTAAAGATTATGAGCATGCGTGCAAAGTGTGGGACACTTTTAATTTGAAAACCTTAGGTGAATATTCTGATCTTTACCTCAAAACTGACGTCTTACTTTTATCAGATGTCTTTGAAAATTTTAGACGCCACTGTTTGACAACATATAATTTAGATCCCCTGCATTATTACACAGCACGAGGACTATCTTTTGACGCGATGTTAAAATATACGGAAATTGAACTCGAGCTATTAACAGATCCAGAAATGTTACTATACATCGAGAATTCTATTAGAGGTGGTGTCTCCCAATGTTCTAATAGATATGCAAAAGCAAATAATAGGTATATGGGACTTGATTTTAATCCACATTTTCCCGAGAACTATATCTTCTATCTTGACATCAGTAATCAGTATGGTACAGCTATGTGTAAATTTTTAGCTTACAAAAATTTTGAATGGGTCAAAGATTTTTCAAATATCGATTTTTTGAAAATTCCTGATGATTCATCAGAAGGTTTTATACTTGAAGTGGATTTAGACTATCCTGATGAACTTCATGATTCTCACAAAGATTTACCTTTATGCCCAGAGCATTTTGTTCCTCCTAACTCCAAATGTAAAATTCCAAAATTATTAACAACTTTGTTGCTCAAGAAAAATTATATTGTGCACTACAGAAATCTTAAATTATATTCGAAATTGGGTATGAAGTTGATGAAAATTCACAGAGTCTTGAAATTCAGTCAAAAACCATGGTTAAAGAAATACATTGACCTGAATACAGAATTAAAAAAAAAGTCAATCAACGATTATGAAAAAAAATTTTACAAATTAATGAATAATTCTGTATTTGGGAAAACCATGGAAAACGTTAGAAAACACAAATACGTTAAATTAGTCACAAAGCGGGAAGGGAGATATGGTGCGAAAGCTCTGATAGCGAAACCAAACCATAGCTGTATTGTATTTGATGAAGATATGGTCTTAATAGAGCTCAATCAGTTCAAAATTTATTTCAACAAGCCTATTTATATAGGTTCTACCATTCTCGATGTATCAAAGATACTTAATTATGATTTTCACTATAATTACATGAAAGAGAATTTTGGAAATAGTGCAAAATTACTTTACACTGACATGGACAGTTTAATATATGATTTCACAGTTTCAGATTTCTCTGATTATATTAAAAGAGATATTCATAAATTCGATACTTCTGATTATCCTCCATACAATGTTTACGATATACCACTTAAAAATGAAAAAACTTTAAAAACTTTAAAAACAATGACATTTGATGATTACAAACATTCTCTGCTCGCTCATAAAAATCGCGTAAAATCTCAATTCCTGATTCGAAGTCGAAAGCATAAAGTGCATACAATTCGGCAAAACAAAATCGTACTGAGCTGGTATGATGATAAAAGAATACTTCTGCCGGGAACAACAGATACTTTGCCATGGGGTTTCAGGAAGACGTAAACTGGAAAGTTCTAAAACATAAATATTGCTTTCCACCAATGTCTCATGATGCCTCTGGAACATTCTTAGCACATTGTCTGAATATGCTCCTGAATCTCATCATATCGCAAGATCTTGCCATCAGCTATCCTTGTCACACCACAAAGCTCAGCTGTAGCTATATGAGCTGGATGGCCCAAGAAAAATATTACTATAAAGCTTCAGGATATCTAGGCGTAAAGATCGACAGTTGGTGTTAGGAGCTTCTTATCTATTGTCTCTCATCAAGGTACTATCGTAGCTACATTACGAGCTGAGCAGCTGTAGAATCTTCAAAAAAAGTAAGTACTACAAAAAGTAATATTTCTTTAAATGTATTGGATTTATTTAAATAAAATATCGGATTTGACCAATTATAGGCACCTCAATTATTGGCACTTTTCTCTAATTTATTAGATAATAATACGACTGTTTTAGCTTTTTTTCTTTGATTAATTTAATTCTACCGTCATTTTTCCGTATAATGCACATATTAGTCATACAGACTAATCCAATATCTATCCAAAAAATTAAATAAAATCACCAACAGCCATACCACGCTGAAAAAACCAGTTCTCGTCAGATCACTGAAGTTAAGCAGCGTTGGGCGCGGTTAGCACTTGGATGAGTGACCATTCGAGAAAACTGAGTGCTGTTGGCACATCGTGGGTGTGGTGAGCCCACACTTGTAGTTATTTACTACAAGTTATCAACCTAGAAACACTACCCGAATCGGGTAGTGTCACGCCTACCCCGAAAGGGAAATGGCTTAATGGTATACTACTACTTCGGTATGAAAAAAAAAAAATTAATTAGATTTTCTACAAAAGTACTTTCAATTTTTTTTTAATTTTTTTTTTGGTAGTAATTTGAGAATTATGCACACTTTAAAAAAGGAAATTTAGAATTATTTTGCTAAAAAGCTAACATTTGAGCTTTTATGTATTTCATACAAGTTATTTCAAAATTTTTCGAATTTATCTTTAAGTAGTTTGAAAATTGATGATTAACAGTACAGGACTAGAAAACCAATATTTTTTTAATTTGAAAAAATGGATTTATTGTACGCAAATTCTCACCAAAAAAAAACATATATATCTAAAAATTAATTAAAAAACCATATACAAAATATATGTCAAAATCTCATTTTTGATACATTGATTAAAAATACACTTAGTTGAAATGTAAGCGTAGTTATATTTTTTTTCAAGCTTTTAGCATTGCTATTTCTTAAAATTATCACCATTTAATGAAAAAATATATCATTTCTCATTTTTTTTTTATTTTTAACAAAAGAAATGTCTGTCATTTTATTGGTTATCTAGTTCTGCACTGTCACCTTTCAACTATGGACCCTTAAAAAAACGATATTTAAAGTATTTAAAAAAAAAGATAACAGTTAAGCGTTCATGTCTTCCCATCGTAGAATGTTTTAAAACAACTTCGCACCCTCTGTGTGTGTGTGTGTGTGTGTGTGTGTGTGTGTGAAAAATATTATACGAGTTGCAGCCTTAGATTTAACTTCAATTTTACCTTATTTGTTTAATGCAAAATTAATTTTTAAATGATTTTTTCAATTTCAGATCAACAACAAAAATGGACTATGTCTACATTGAAGCGGGGGTGAAAGTACCAATTGAATGGGTTATCCAGTATTCCATTGTTTCACTGCGAGAACCTACCAGAAAGACAATCGAAATGCATGCGACTGAGCTGGAAAACGTCAGCATTGAGGACCTTGAAATCTTCCTAAAGGTGTTCGCACAAGAAAATCCGTTGCAGTGTGCTGGTAAAGTCTCACGAACGTGCCGTCCGCGCACGAACACATAACGCCAACCAATCGCGTGCAACCTGCCGTGCTGCTACGGTCCGTGGCAGCACTTACTGAAGTGCGTTGCGAACTAGTTTAAGTAGCGAGGTACTTGCGTGCGTCACCGCTCGGAAGGCAGCAGCACGACAGGTTGCACGCGATTGGTTGGCGTTATGAGTTTGTGTGCGGACGGCAGGTCCGTGAGACGTCTCCAGCGCACTGCAAAGGATTTTCTTGTGCGAACACCTTAACGATTGGACACCTGACAACACGATTGGAGACGGAGAACGAGGGGGGTTACATTTTTCGTAAAGTAAATATCTAATGATATTATTCAGGATTGTAATTGAGTCGCTGAATAGTATAACCACACATACAATTTTTGCCTGAGAGTGGGGACACACCTGAACGTCGCTCAAACCCAAGCCACCAAGGGCCTCCCCATTCTCAGGCGAAATATTTTACATGTGCAGTTATACTATCCGGAGGCTCAATTGAAAGAAACATACATGTATATGTAAAAATGTATGTATATATATATATATATATATAATTTTATTTTTAATTTTTTGACTTCATTTGGACTTTTTTTTCCTTTACTTGAGACTTAATTTCCTGTACGGTTTGAGATATTTTCCTAATGCTATAGCCTCCATTGTTTGATTATGACGTTTGCTTTCTTCATGTTGTTTTTTTAGCTGCATTTGCATCATTGACAGCCGTAGCTATACCAGCTGCCCCACCGGCTAATGCCCCAGTAGCACTGAGACCTGCGAAAAGAGGTATGAGAATAGGTAAAACACCTCCAACTTTACTTGGTACCGGTAGAATTCGAGGCTTGTTCACGTTACGTTTTCCGCCAGCTTTTTGTACAGCTGCACACGCACCTTGAAGAGCAGAATAGATAACTGCATAAGCTTTTTTCCTGGGAACCACTGCTTTTTTAGCTGCTGTTACAACTTTTCTCAACGGCAAAACCAATCGTTTTTTCTTTTTAATATCCGGATTTTTTTTAAACCCATGCCAAATTTGGACTTCGCTTTCATGGCGTTTGTTACAGCCCAAGCAGTTGCCTTCTCACCTATTCCTGCGTCTTTAGCTAATACACAATTCCACGCTTTTTTAGCTAGGACTTTATCAGCTGCGTTTCTTAACTCAGTATTGTTTCTAGTTTGAGAATAAGCAATGTCGTGTTCCTTAGAAGCTTTATCAAGATGATTAATACCAGGATCACCACGTGCTAGTCGTTTTTCTAATTTAGTTCCAGGTCCATAGTACTGATATCCAGGAATGTGTAATTTTACAGAAAGTTTATTGATAACCTTATTCGATAGTCCTTTACCACGTCTGATTTGCTTGACAGTCTTTTTGTAACTAACAACGCCATTTTTGACCGCATGATTATATACGTTCGAGAATACTTTTTTAACTGAAGTGTAAACCCTCAAAAGCACATTATTTATAGTTCTAAACTCAGTCATTATCAACGAAATTGTCTTTTGCAAATTTTGATAAATTTACACGATCGTGGAAGAGAGAAGCAAAGCGTCATGGAAATTTATTGCCAAACAGTATACAAGCTATTTTTTGTGGTCCATCCAACTGTGGAAAAACGAATGCTTTGCTTACTTTACTGACGCACCCCAACGGATTGAGATTTGAGAATATCTACATCTACTCAAAATCTCTGAATCAGCCTAAATACGAATTTTTAGAAAAAGTTCTACAGTCAGTGGCAGAGATTGATTATTATTCATTCAGTGAACATGCAGAAGTTATTCAAACGATTGAAGCACAATCTAACTCAATCATCGTGTTTGATGACGTGGGGTATGATAAACAAGATAATATTCGAGCATTTTTTTCCATGGGACGCCACAGACTCATTGACTGTTTTTATTTATGTCAAACGTATACAAGAATTCCGAAACATTTAATTCGTGATAACGTTAATTTCTTAGTACTTTTTAAACAGGATGAACTAAACCTTAAACATATCTATGATGATCACGTAAATACAGATATGACGTATTCAAAATTTAAAGAATTATGTACAGTTTGTTGGAATAACGATAAATATGGATTTGTTGCTATTGATAAAGATAAAGAATTTAATCAAGGTAGATACAAGAAGTAAGAAGGCCTAGATTGTTTTATAAATTTGAGAAATTAGTTTTAAAAAGTATGCAAATATTCTACGAAGCTAGTTGTATTTTAGACTCTGATGATTCAAGATGTCTTTAAAAATCGATAATTTTCATAAGCAAAAACATATTTTACATCAAATTCCTAAAGCTAGTGAAGCAATTCGAAGAAAACATAAATTAATCAAATTGGGTAAAGAAGCAGTTGAAGAAATACTGAGTGATACTTTCAAACCCATTATTAACCCCCTTGAAAAAATTGTTGGTGGCCTTGAGACCAGAAAAAAGTTGATCCTGATAAAGAAGTAGAGAATGAATCTAAAGAAAATATTAAAAATGATGATGATGATGATGATGATGACAGGGATATTGATATCATCACTACAATGATCTTAATATATATAAATATACACAGAGATCTTAATTCGATCATTATAGTGATGCTACCAACTACCGACTAAAAACCACCACCCTTTCTCCTTGGCATGATTCCCCCCGGAACCGCTTTCGCATTACTTCAGGGGGTGCCGTTTCTTTGCCTGCTAGGGCTTCTTCTGTTCTTCTTTTTCCTTTGTCCTCTTGTCCCAGCCAGGACAACTTGGACTTCTCCTTCTTCTTCTTCTACTTCACCCTGGCAGTAACCGGCGGGCGGGGTGTTGCCAGATTCTGGCACTCCACCGCCTTATGGCCCTCTTGTAGGCATCTCCTACAGCATTTGCTGAAATCCCCTGCAGCACGCTCTCGTGCAACATGCCCCAGAGTGTGGCACCTGTAACACCGGGTTTCGGCGCTATGCGCTTTTACCCGGCAGTTCACCCATCCTACCTTCAGTCGGGCGATCTTCTCCATTTTGGCAGCAGCGGCCGCATCCAGCTCGACGAAAGCTAGGAAGCAGCCTCTCCTGCTCATCCTGGTGAGGCTGACCCTAGGTGGAGAGCCAAGCTGCTCTCCCAGGGCCGTCCTCACAGCTGCCTCCACATCAGCAGCCTCCGTGGTCTCGACTAAGTCGTAGACCACAACCTGCGCCCTTGGGACGAGGTGACGGACAAACCCGCCTCGTCCAAGGGCCTCCGAAATGGCATCACCGAAGTGTTGCCGCTCCTCCGCCTTGGCACCCACCTCGATGAGGACGTCGCCCGTCCTCGTCTACCTGATGGACTTGACATTTATGCCATGGTCCTCAGGCTTCACCTTCTTCTGGATGTCCCTCAGGACATCCGCGTATTTCATCCCCGGGGCTGGCGTGATTGTCACGGCCTCCCGCAGGACTCTCCTCTTCTTCTTTTTGGGGGCTTGTCCCTTATCGGGAACAATGTCCCTTTGGGGCACCACCTCCTGCTCAGCCTCCTTCTTCTCCTCCGTCCTCTCCTTCTTGCTCCTCCTTCTCCTGCCAACCTTAGACCAGGCGACACCTTCATGTGTCCTGGTCTTTTTCAGGGCTGGCTTCTCAGCTCCAGATCCGCTGGGCGGGCTAAGGGTAATTTCCCTCTCCCGCTTGCGCATGTCCGTCGCTTCCTCCGGCAGTTTCTGTGGCTCCGTCTGCGTGCTGACGGAAGCCGTTTTCTCCTTGAAGGTGAAGCTCAAGAGAGAATTCTCTCTGATCTTCTCGCCTATCTTCTCTCTGAGCACCCTATTAATGCTGTCTTCATAAAACCCAACCTGTCGATTTAGGGCTCTAACCCTATATCCAGCTTGGGTCATGGCTGTTTGAGCATCCTTCACTTGTTGCATCAGATCCGGATCCATGTCCTTTCTTGATTCGCAAATCTCCATTATTCTTTTAAGGCACAACCGTACCTTTCTATGCTCCACTCTCAGCTCATCCTGTGAGTTTCCGAATTTTCTCTTCATCTCGGCAGCATCCGACTTAAGCACGCCAGGTTCCACCACGTCGAAGGAGTTGCTGAAGTCCAGCTCCTTCTCCAACGTCGTCTCCTCGCTCCCTCTCCGTTTTCCGTAATTGAAAGCCATAATAAAGTATTCACCAGCGCATCGTGCGTGGAGGGGCGGGCCGAAATAACTGGGAACGGGTATACCCTCGGACCTAAGTCCTACCCCAGTACTCTGGGGCCCAGCCTTCGTTTAACCGATCCCGGAATACACGGACGGACCGCACTCGCCCGGAGCACTGCAGGTTCCGATCCCTGCAGCCACCACGCACTCCCCGATCAAGGCCCGAAGGGACTGGCTCCAGATGCCCAATCGCAGCTTACACCTCGGCAGAGCAAGCTCACAGCAGCCCCTAGACCATGACGGCGGAAAGATCGAACATGGTTTCGGAGCACTCCCAGTGGGCTGCGACCGTCACCAATCGTGTGTTTGGTCCGCAAGGCCTATTTTATTTCAGCCCTACCCTCTGTTTCCAGCGAGCATTCCTCTATCCGCCACCCGGGGTCGCGTCAAGTAGGGGTGACACCTCCCCTTCCCCGCAGACAACTGCGGAGGTCCTTGGATGATGATTTTTTTTTTTTTTTTTATTTACGCGGGCTGGTGAAAAATGTTCTTATAACACACCCAGAAGGATCCGCACTTCCGGGTAGTGTGGGGATATTGTCAGCATCGCTACAACGATCTTTGTATATATGTGTGTACACACGAAGATCTTAAATTTAGATCGTTATAATGATGCTAACAACGACCCACTAAAAAACACCACACTTTCTTTGCTCATATCTCCTGGAACCGCTTTCGCATTACTTCAGAAGACGGAGGCTGTCTATTGACTCGTGTATTTTCTGTATTCTTCATCTTTTTTCTGAATAATGTTTCTGATAGTTCTGTATGTGGTGTCCCAATGCCGTTCGGACTTGAGCAAATTCTTCATCATATGTCGAGGAGTATAGGGAGACTCCGTTTTTTGTTCGAAACTTTCTCTCTCGCTGTTCCATCTGTCACACTCAAAGATTGTGTGTCTTGCGTCATCAATTTTACCGCAGTACATACTTTTTTCTGATTCGGCCTTTTTCCTTCCATGGAGGAACTTAGAGAAACACCCGTGTCCTGATAAAGCTTGCGTCATAAAATAATCTATTTCGCCATGTTTCCTAGATATCCATTCGCTTATCGATGGAATCAGTTCATAGTTCCATCGTGCATGTTCTGCCGTTTCCCACTGCTTCTGCTATTTCTCCATGACGTTCTTGTTCGCGTTTTCTGGGTCTTTACATCTGCAGTTTTCCTCTCTCTCTTGTATCATCAGCAGAATGGGTGGTGTTCCAGAAATGGCTGTTGCTCCCACTGCCGAAATCGTTCTGTATGCGCTGCATACTCTTATGGTCATGAGCCTTTGTACTTTAGTCAGAATTCTTGCCTGCTTCTGCCGTTTTGCTGCTTCCGACCACACCGGTGCTGCGTAGAGAAGTTGCGAATGAACTACACTCGACAATAACGCTCGCTTAGACGCTCGTCGACCTCCGATGTTGGGCATAATGATCATCAGCGCTTTTGCAGTCTTCGTTGCTTTTTCTGCTGCTTCATTTTTTTGTCTCGCGAAGTTCAATTTGTTATCAATATACGTCCCTAAGTATTTTATCGCAGGACTAGGTTCTATTTTAAGATCCTGTATGGTGAACCAAATAGGACTCAGTTTCCTCCTTTGAGTGACCACCAAGGCTTCAGTCTTTTTAGGGGCTAGTTGGAGGCCCCTATTTTCTAGCTCATTGAGGATCATCTGCATTACAGCGTTTGTCGTGTTCATGAGAATTTCTTCCGTTCTGGCAATCACTATCAGTAGAAGATCGTCTGCATATCCTACCAGCCTGATATTTTCTGGAAGCTTCATCCTCAAAATCGGATCGTAGAGTATATTCCACAGAGTCGGTCCAAGGATCGAGCCCTGTGGAACGCCGCTACTCGTCGAAATTGTTGTTGAATTCCCTTCTGCCTCTATTATTATTCTTCTCTGGGTAGGTATAAACCTATGAGACTGATCAGTCCCTCTTCTATACCCCTCCATCACAGCTCGAGCAGAATCTCTTGCCATGAAGCACTGTTGAAGGCATTTCTCACGTCTTGAGTAACTATAGCACACAACTTTTTGTTTCGACTTGCGTACATTCCAGCCATTCTTGCGACCCTCATCACCTCACTGACTGCGTCTTTTGTTTGTCTGCCTTTTCTGAAACCATATTGGTTACTTGAAAAACCTCCGGTTCGTTCCAACTCTTGATTGAGCCTTTCCAGAATGAGGTGCTCGTACAATTTGCCTTCTTCATCAAGAAGGCAGATTGGCCTATAAGAAGATGGACTCTTCTGAGGCTTGTCCCCCTTCTTGAGAAGCACGAGTTTGGCGATCTTCCACCTTGCAGGAAAAATGGCTTCCCTCAAGAGTGCATTGTAGACTGCCAGCAGATACTCTGGATTTGCAGTAATAACTACTTTCAGAATTTCGGCTGGAACTCCATCTGGTCCTGGTGCTTTGTTGTTCTTAAGCCGCTCACAGGCTGCTACTAGTTCCGCTTGAGTGCAAGGTTCAACAAGTCCATTTTCCCCCAAGTCAAGATTGACTGGTTCGTGCTTGGGAAAGAGATGGTCAACAACTTCTTCCAAAAAAGACATGGTTAGCTCTGGTTTGGGAGGAAAACCGGTCATTCTCTTCATTACGATTTTGTAACCGTTTCCCCACACATCTTCGTCCACCTCCTCGCAAACTGTCTTCCAAAAGGACATTTTTGCCTTCCTAATCCTGGATCGCAGACTTTTTTTCGCCTTTAGGTAGATCAACCACTTTTGCATAATTGTTGTTTCAATCCCGTTTTTGACGCTTCTGGTATATATTCGTCTAGCTTTATTACAGTCTACCCGCAATTTCGCTATCTCGTCGATCCACCAGTATGCACTCTTTCTCCCAGGAATTATCATCCTTTTTGGCATGGTTTCGTTGCAGAACTCCTTGAGAACATTTGCGAATCCGTCTACTGAAATTGTATCCTCATTTATGACGATTTCACTAGCTGGTTGGCTCAGTTCTTGTCTGTTCAACTTCGACACCACCCATCCGGTGTACTCTTTCTTTTTTGGAGTATTCTCTCTCTTTTCTTGCACTATTCTGAAGATGATGTATCTATGATCACTCATAGATTCATCATGGCTCACCCTCCATTGCTCGATTTTCCGACTCACATCTTCAGTAGCAAACGTTAGGTCCAGCACTGAGGAGTAACCACGCGCTAGATAGGTTGGTTTATCACCTTGGTTCAAAACCACCAACTCGTTTTCCGCGACCCATTCAGCAACGGCTTGGCCTCTAGTATCCGTGTACTTCATAACCCATAGTGGCGACTTCGCATTGAAGTCCCCTGCCACAATAGCGCTTTCCTTATTTATACGGATTCTTTCTGCAATCTCCCCAAGAGTGCTTTCGAGATACTCAACTTTCTTGTTCCCTGAGGAGTAGCAACTGTAGATTGTTACACCCCCAGTTTCAATGTAAGAGAAACCCGAGGCACATCCGTAGTCCTCTATCACCATCTTACCATCTAAAATCTTTATGGCTGTGTCAATTTCATTGTCGTAGACAAAGTCTTTTCTGCCTGCGACGGCTATTTTATTCGGCTCACTAATCAGCAGCACCTTTGCTTTCTTCTCTTTGCCATACTGGACCGCCATATCCAGTGCAGCTCGACTCCTATTCGTATTAATTTGGAGGTAAATTATGTCTCCTACCATTTTTTGCCTTTGCTTGCCTGCCTTCAAATCTTGTTCGATTTTTTGGGCACTGCGTACTACATGTTTGATGCCCTTCTTCTTGACAATCCAGGCAGTGGGGCGTATTCTTACAACCCACGGCTTTGTGGCCCTCTTTTCCACATTTTCGGCAAAGATTTTCACGATTAGGGCCATCACAATCTGACTTTAGATGTCCGAGTTGCCAGCAGTTAGTACATTTAGCCTCTCCCACTCTTTCAGAGACACTGCAGACTATCCACCCAATTTTAATCATCACTCGTTCAATGAGTTTCTGTGCATCTAGGTCTTGCATGATAACAGTTATATTCTGTTTTCCTCCATATGCTGGTCTCAAAGCTCTTACCTCAAAATTATTTCTGTCTATTCCTATATCCCTGTGGATCGCTTCTTTGACTTCGTCTTCTGACGCAACCCCATCCATTCCTCTTATATGGATGACCCTCCGATTTTTGAGAACCGTTACTTTGGCTGCTGGGTTCTTCTTTGCCACCTGTTTTTTGAGAACTTCCGGGTCACCACTTTTAACGGTTAGCAGGACGTCACCATTTCTCGTCTTCTTTATCTCTTGGATTTCTATTCCATGCTCTTCGGAATTCAGATTTTCCTTCACAATCTTTAGTTTCTCTGCATAGGAAGTTCCTGCCATTTTAATGCATATAGCTTCTTCTTCGCGCGGCCTGCTTTTCCTCCAAAGCTTAGGATAGGTCAAGTCTTTTTCTTTCCTTCTGTTGTTTTGAGCGTCGGTTTCATTTGACTCTACAACCCTCTTTTCTACTGCACCGTATATGTTGACGTCAATATTTGTATCCATAAAGATAAATTCCAGGATCTTTCTGGTTGCTTTACCACTCGTTCTCTCCAGCTTTGGTATTGCAACTTTTGTCTTCTTGTGTTTAACAATAAGGTCTTTAGTTTTTCAATTGCCCTGAATATATCTTCGGGACAAGCACCATCTTTCGTTCCCTGGTCCGAAATAATAGGATAATAAATATCCCTGCTCTTTTGTGTTGTCTCCTCTTCATCGTCGGGAAAGCTCATCGTGTAGATCATTCGAGCAACATCTCCCTTCTCTTTGGCCTGTTTTTTCAAGCCAGCTTTTCCACCAGTTTTAGCAATGGCTCTCTCCACTGATCGTTGTTCAGATGAGATATTCTTACTACATGGCAGAACAATTATTGCCTCATTCGATGACTCCCAAACACTTCCTTCACATACATGTACGTTTGGGCATACTTCCTCGTCCCAGGGGACATCCACAGCTTTCTGCTAGTCTTGGAAAGTGCCACTTTCCTTGCGTTTTCTCCTAATTTCTACTAGTTTAGCGGCCCTGAGGCACTCTTCACACGAAATGTGATCCTTAGTTCGCAGCTCCAGGGCTTCTTCATTTTGTCTAGCCTTAAGGTAATCTAGCTCCGCTTTCAGCTTATGGATCTCCTGCTCTCTTGCCTCCAGTCCACCTTTACTCTTAGATACCCTTACTGCCTCCGAAAGCCAATCTCTCATAGATTTTCTGAGGATTTGTTGGCTGAGAGAGAAAAGTACGCTGGTTATCTCCTTAGTCTCCCTTTTGGCGTTGTAGGTCTCTTTAATCACTTTGTCTAGTTCTTTAACATTCTTACACATTTTCTGAACTAGGGTCATAAATTTCATCCCTTCCGGTGTGTTGTTGCTACACTCACTCTCTGGTGAGTCGTCAATTCTTTTCAGCTTCAAGGGGGCCGGACATTCAAGAAGCTCCGGGGAACTCGGAATGTCCGGTAAGGACTGTGTTCGCGCACAAGGAGGTGTGCGTTGAATGCATGATGACTGTGCGAATGGATTTTTATGGCTGGGTTCGTCCACTATATCCATTTCTGTGCCTTCCTCTTCTTTTCCATGTGCCTTATCTGTTGCACTCGTGTTCTCTGTGTCTTTATCCATTTTTTTTGTGGTTAGAGTATCCATTAAATGTTTCACCAGCGCATCGTGCGTGGAGGGGCGGGCCGAAATAACTGGGAACGGGTATACCCTCGGACCTAAGTCGTACCCCAGTACTCTGGGGCCCAGCCTTTGTTTAACCGGTCCCGGAATACACGGACGGACCGGACTCGCCCGGAGGACTGCAGGTTCCGATCCCTGCAGCCACCACGCACTCCTCGATCAAGGCCCGAAGGGGCTGGCTCCAGATGCCCAGTCGCATCTTACACCTCGGCAGAGCAAGCTCACAGCAGCCCCTAGACCATGACGGCGGAAAGACCGAACATGGTTTCGGAGCACTCCCAGTGGGCTGCTACCGTCACCAATCGTGTGTTTGGTCCGCGGGGCCTATTTTATTTCAGCCCTACCCTCTGTTTCCAGCGATTATTCCCCTATCCGCCACCCGGGGTCGCGCCAAGTAGGGGTGACACCTCCCCTTCACACACCGAGAAGGGTCCGCACTTCTCGGTAGTGTCGGGATATTGGTATCATCACTACAATGATCTGAATATATATGCATATACATCAAGATCTTAATTTGACCATTATAGTGATGCCACCAACAACCGACTAAAAACCACCACCCTTTGTTCCTTTGCTCCTATCTCCTGGAAACCGCTTTCGCATTACTTCAGAAGAAAGGAAACTGTCTATTACCCTGTCAATTGTCTATATTTCCTTTCTTTAGTCTGAATAATTTGTCTTATTACTTTGTAGGTGAAATCCCATTGCTGTTCAGATTTCAGCAATCATTCCATCATGTTGCTAGGAGTATAGGGGGACTACGTTTCTTGGAGAAAGGTTTCCCTCTCTTGGTACCATCGGTCACACTCAAAGAGCATATGTCTTGCGTCGTCAATCTTTCCACAGAAGACACACTTGTCTGTTTCAGCCCTTTTTCTGCCATGCAGGAATTTCGGGAAACACCCGTGTCCAGATAGAGCCTGCGTTATGAAGTAGTCTACTTCACCATGTTTCCTTGACACCCATCGGTTTATCGACGGGATCAGCTCGTTCGTCCACCGTCCATGTTTTGCCGTTTCCCATTGCTGCTGCCATTTCTTCATGAGATTTTCCCTTGCAGTTTCTCGGTCTCTGCCTTGGTAGTTCTCCTGTCGCTCTTCTATCAGCAGATGAATGGGTGGCGTTCGAGATATGACCGCTGCCCCATCTGACGATATGGTTCGATATGCGCTGCATATTCTTATGGTCATCTGCCTCTGGACTTTTGTTAGGAGCCTTTTTAGTTTCTGGGTTCTCGCTGCTTTTGACCACACAGGCGCTGCGCACAAAAGTTGCGAGTGAACCACGCTTGACAGGAGCGCTCGTTTTGAAGCACGTGGACCTCCGATATTAGGCATAATACCCATAAGCGCATTTGCAGTTTTGCTTGCTTTTCGTGTAGCTTCGTTCACGTGCCAAGCAAAATTGAGCTTCTTGTCCAGGTACGTCCCTAGATATTTAATTGCAGGACTGGTCTGTATTCTGACTCCTTGTATAGTGAACACTACAGGACGTAATTTCCTTCTTTTTGTGACCAATAAAACTTCTTTCTTTTCCGGGGCTAGTTCCAGCCCTCTGCTTTCGAGCTCATTTAGGACCATTTGCATGGCTGCGTCGGTTGTGTTCATTAAAATTTCTTCTCTTCTGGCAATCACAACCAATGCCACGTCATCTACATATCCCATTATTTTTACGTTTTTTGGGAGCTTTATTCTCAATATTGGATCGTGGAGTACGTTCCACAGGGTCGGCCCGAGAATCGAGCCTTGTGGCACGCCGCTATTTGTCGAGACTGTTTTTGTCTCCCCTTCTGCTACGATTGTTATATTCCTCTGGGATAGGTATGACCCAATGAGACTTATCAGTCCCTTTTCGATATCCCTCCGCCTTAGCTCAACCAGTATCTCTTGCCATGACGCGCTGTTAAAGTCGATTCTAACGTCCAGGGTGACAATCGCACATAGCTTCTTGTTACGACTTGCGTACTTTTCTGCCTTTTTTGCGATCCTTATCACCTTACTAACCGCGTCCGTCGTTTGTCTACCTTTTCTGAAACCGTACTGGTTATTCGATAGATCTACGGTTCTCTCTATCTCTCTGTTTAGCCTCGCTAGAATGAGTTGCTCGTATAATTTCCCTTCCGCGTCAAGAAGGCAAATTGGCCTGTATGACGATGGGCTTTTCAGTGGCTTGTCACCTTTTTTCAAAAGCACAAGTTTTGCGATTTTCCATCTTTCCGGAAAAAGGGCCTTTTTCACCAGCGCATTGTAGACTTCCAGCAGATACTCTGGCTTTGCAGTTACAACTGCCTTCAGAATTTCGGCCGGAATCCCACCTGGCCCTGGTGCTGGTAACCGTTTCCCCACACATCTTTGTTTACTTCTTCGCAGACTGTCTTCCAGCAGGCCTGTTTTGCTTTCCTTATACTGGATCGCAGGCTTTTTTGGCCTTCAGGTAGTTTTCCCACTTTTCCAGTATAATGCTTTGTTTCCCCTTTTTGACACTTCTGGTGTAGAGCCTTCTTGCTTTATTGCAGTGTACCCGCAAGTTTGCGATTTCCTCATCCCACCAGTATACGCTTTTCCTTCCAGAAATTAACAGTCTCTTGGGCATGGTCTCATTACATAATTTCTTCAGCACGTTTGAGAAACCTTCCGCCGAAGTTGTGTTCATGTTGATGTCAATTTCACTAGCCATTTGGCTTAGCTTGTCTTTATCCAGTTTGGATACACGCCATCCAATGCACTTTTTTCCTTCAGGAGTCATCTTCCTCTTTTCTGCCACGGTCCTAAAAGTAATGAATTTATGATCACTTAGCGATTCGTTGTCACTCACGCCCCATTGTTCCATTTTTCTGCTGACTTCTTCTGTAGCAAAGGTCAGGTCCAGTACTGAGGAGTAGCCCCGCGCTTGGTAAGTCGGCTTATTTCCTACATTTAGGACCACCAGCTCGTTCTCCGCAACCCATTCCGCAATGGTTTGTCCTCTGGCGTCCGTGTACCGCATGCCCCATAGTGGCGACTTCGCATTGAAATCTCCTGCTACAATGGCACTTTCCTTATTAATGCGGATTCTTGTGGCGATTTCTTGCAGGGTATTTTCGAGATACTCAATTTTCTTGTTACCTGACGAGTAGCAACTGTAGACAGTTACTCCCATGGTTTCTATGTAGGAGAAACCCGAGCCACATCCGTGATCCTCAATAACCATCCTACCATCTAAAACCTTTATTGCCGTGTCAAACACTTTGTCATAAACGAAGTCCTTTCTGCCTGCTATGGCCAGTTGGTTTGGCTCGCTGATAAGCAACACCTTTGCTTTCCTTTCTTTGCCATACTGCACCGCCATATCAAGTGCAGCTCGACTCCTGTTCGTATTTATTTGCAGGTATATTATGTCACCCGCCATTTTCTTTGCTCAGCTTGCTTCCCTTTGAATCGGGTTCGATGTTTTGAGCACTGCGTGCTAGAAGTTTGATGCTCCTCTTCCTGACAATCCAGGCAGTAGGGCATGTTTTGGCAGCCCATGGCTTTGTGGCCCTCTTGTCCACACTTCCGGCACAGCTTTTCACGATTCATGCCATCGCACTCCATCCTTCGGTGTCCCTGCTGCCAGCACCTAGAGCATTTTATTTCTCCTACTCTCTCAGAAGCACTGCAGACTATCCATCCAACCTTTATTTTACCTTGATCAATTATTTTTTGGGCATCAGGTTCCTGCATAATCACAGTGATATTTTGCTTCCCCCCCATAGGCTGGTCTCAGAGCCCTCAATTCGAAATTGCTCGAATCCTTCCCTATCTCTCTTGTGATGGCTTGCTTGATTTCATCATCAGTCGCAACTCCATCCATACCTCTGATATGAATGACCCTTCGATTTTTGAGGACCGTAACTCTGGCTGTTGGGTTTTTTCTTGCTACCTCTTTTTTGAGAACTTCTGGGTCACCACTTTTAACTGTAAGCAGGACGTCCCCGTTCCTGGTCTTCTTGATTTCCTGGATTTCAATGCCATATTCACCAGGGTCAAGGTTTTCTTTGACTATTTTATGTTTGCCCGCATATGAAATTCCATCCATTTTGATACATATGGCTTCCTGGTCTTTCTGGTGGTTTCACCGCTCATACCCTCTAGTTTTGGGATAGCTACCTTTGCCTTATTATTTTTAATGATGAGGTCTTTGGTATTTTTCTATCGCCCTAAATATATCTTCTGGGCAGGCACCATCTTTTGTCGCCTGTTCCGAGATTATAGGGCAGTATATGGCCCTGCTTTCTTCTATCAGCTCGTCTGTATCGAGGGGAAAACTCATTGTGTAAGTCATTCGAGCGACATCTCCCTTCTCCTTACCCTGTTTCTTCAGGCCTGTTTTGCCACCCGTTTTGGCAATAGCCCTCTCCACTGCCCTTTGTTCGGAGGTGATGTTTTTACTGCATGGCAGAACAATGGCTGCGTCAGTTGGTGACTCCCACACATTTCCCTCACATACCCGTACATTTGTGCATACATCCTGGTCCCAGGAGGTCTCGACAGCTCCTTGGTAGGCTTCAAATGTGCCATTTCCTCTAAGTTCTCTTCTAATTTCTTCCAGTTTGAAGGCCCTAATGCACCCTTCACATGATATACTATTTTCTGGCCGTTTCAGGCTTTCTTTCTCTTGTTCGGCCTTTTGGACTTCTAGTTCCGTTCTCAGTCTCTGAATCTCCTTCTCCGTCGCCTCCAACATGTTCCTTAACTCGGACGACCTCACTGCCTCAGATAACCATTCCCTCATTGATTTGCTGAGCAGTTGTTGACTCAGAGAGAAAAGCGTGCCACTTACCTCCTTGGTCTCCCTTTTTGCATTATAGGTCTCTTTGATGAGCTTGTCCAACTCTTTGATGTTTTTGCACATTTTTTGGACTAGTGTCTTAAAGGCCATTCCGTCAGTCGAGTAATTTTTGCTATCACTCTTCGGTGAGTCCTCAGTTCTCTTGCGCTTTGCAGAGGCTTGAGATTCAACGAATTCCGGGGAACTCGGAATGTCCGGTAGAGATTGAGTTCTCGCAGGAGGGGGTGTGCGTTGAATGCTTGAGCTTCTGGCAAACGGATTTTTGTGACTGCTTTCGTCCACGGTCTCCATGTCTGTACTGCCTTCTACGCTCGTGTCTTGTGTCCTTAATTCTACTAGGGTTGAAATGAGTTTTTCCATGAAAGTTCTTGAGCCAGCGCATCGTGCGTGTAGGGGCGGGCCGAAATAACTGGGAACGGGTATACCCTCGGACCTAAG
>CAKNYM010040311.1:0-20711 GCA_932195095.1 Andricus curvator
CACCTTTTCTTGACGAAGGTATTCTCGTCCCAAAATTCCATCTGTATTAATGGGGAATTGTGGTGAAACTACATGAAAAGTCAACATTGATTTTCCTATGGGTAACTTAATGGTGCCTATGGTGGAAATCCTAACGGTCGTAATTCCTGTTATATCTATTGATTCGTCTTCAGTTATCAATAAATCTTCGTCTAATGAACTTAGCTTTATAATATTAATGTCGGCTCCTGTGTCGATTAAGAATAATGCTCTTGTTTTTATGAAATTGGGGGATGAATATGCCACTACTGGGGACTCTCTACTGAGTTTAGTGTGGTAGATCTTTTTCGTTTCATTAGAATTCGCACGCTCTTCTGACGCTCTTCCTTCACTTCGCCCGTCGCTGCGTCTGTACGGCGAGCGGAATTGTAGTTTAAAGACTCATTGTTGGTTGGATTGGGTGATTGTGCACGGGGTGGTGTGTTCATTCCCCCTCGGGAATAATTTGAATTGGAATATCCATTATTCGGCATGGAAGTAGTCGGATATTGATGATGAGAATTATACGGCGTATAAGGGTATTGTTGAGGAGGGTTATAATTACTCGAAAAATGTGGTTTATTTTCATTAGGGTAGGTTGAACCTCCAGGTGAATAGGAACGTTTTATTATCCCTGGGTGATGCTGTTTCTGATCCCAAGTTTTATATGAATCGGGGGCTGTCGCAAAACGCACATGTGGGCTAGGGCTGCGATCTCGTGCTCCTGAATAACTAGGCTGATAATACTTTGGTTCATGATAATAATTTGTTGAGTAGTGAGGATTTAACTGTTGTCTCGCTTCGTATTCAAGCGCGACTTTTAAGGCATCGACTAAACTTGAGGGGTAACGTGCTTCCACTAAACCCGCAATATTATCTGGTAACCCACGTTTGAAGGCTTCTAGAGCACTGTCCTTTAACGGGGCTAAAAGTTGATCCACGTTGGGGTATTTATCTTCGAGTGCTGACTGAGCTCCTGATTGTAGAAGAATCACGCGATCAAAAGATTCACTAACGTTTTCTTCTCGTCTGATTCTAATCGTAGAAATTTCATGCAGATACCACGCATAAGTTTTGCGAGGGGCAAAACGTTGTTTCAAATGTTTAACTAAATCCTTAATTGTTGCAAAACTTTTTCCATGAATACTATCTCTGGCTGCGCCTTTTTGTCGGGCCAAAACCGCCTTGAGATACTGTTTTTCACAGTTGGCTGGCACTGATGATTCTCCATTCATAATGTCTTGAATAAAGTCTCTAACGGGCATGTTTTTTCCATCATAAGTAGGGAGATTTACGATCCCTTGGTGTACTGCGAAACACTCCGCCGCATTTTGTGAGGTGTTTGCCCAAAATGAGAATAAAATTAAAATTGATTAATTTCAAGGAGAGGTGAGAGTTTTATCTACTCGGATTGAATACTTACTCGGAAATGAGTTGTAAACAATATCGATTATTTTTGTGTAAAATTTGGGGTTGTACAATAAAGTTTTATTTTTGGAACTTCGTTTGATTATTTGATTAGATGCGTTTTGATTATTACGATGTGAATACCTTATGTGAGAAATGCCTTTGCTGTGAGGGCACTATTTATATAGAATCAGGAGAAGAACTCAAATCTTGCTCAGATAGTTATTGAAATTATTTATGAATAAGGAGTGAATGACTACCTTGGAATTTATCTTTTGTTTCAAACTGAAGTGATAATTGTGTTGACCGGACACAATGAATTTTATTACAATGAACGTTCTATGTCCAATCGTAACTTCAACTTGTTTGCGAATTTAAGAGTACATGTATTATTTTTTGTATTAGATAAAACCGTATGGTGTTGGTTCTGCACTAAAGTATGGTTTGGGTCAAAGTTTTTATTCTTCACGAGCGGCTAAAAGCTTTGCTATAATGTAAGCGAAAGGTCTGATCGTAAACGCGTACCTATCACCAGCAAGGGACTGCCTCCGCTGTCCAGTGGTTAAGTACCGTAAGTGCTAGACCAGCACTCTTCACTCAGAAACGGGTAGAGGACTATCGTCTGTAGAAATTAAAACTTGAAGAATTCAATATCTATGTGCTGTATCTGGCCCTGCAATGAAAGCTTGAGCTATCACAGAATGGACAATGACAACAATTTAATTATATGTATGACCTGAATCGCGTCTAGTTAAAAGCGCATAGTTTTTAAGTAAACTTGAAAATGGGAGTTAGAATGCGGGTAATTTCTATCATTTATCTAAGAAACTCTGAAGCAGATAATTTTAATTGTTTTAAAAATGATCTACCCACTATACCCGAGATCTCGATTGGAATTTCCGAGGTTATCACGTTAAATTCAACAATTTCATTTAATATTGGGATTTGAACTGTACCAATTGTTGATAAGGAATTTTTGTGACAAATTAGAATTTTCGAATAGTTGATTTCAATAAAAGGTGATAACTTGTCCAATTGAATCAAATTATTGTTCAAAGATGGGTCATACACCAAATCAGCTATGTTAACTTTAAAGTAATTTGTGTGGACTGAAATTATCGTTTTTGACTTTTGTTTATTTATAAGTTGTGATAGATAATCAGACATTCGCCTTTAGAATGTATCCAGGGTTAAAGGTTCTTTAAATGAATGATTTGTAAGAACTCCTTTCTATAAAATGTAACTCTGTCTACGAGTGGATTAAATATCCCTCATACAATGTTTAACTCGGTAATAAGCAAAATTGATTATCTGATTAGAAACTTTAATTATGATTCGGAAATGAAATGATATTTGTATCTATCAGATGAAATAATGTTCGTTGCAAAGTAAGTGAATTGTCCGGCCGCATATGCGCGTTGATCACTAACTAGGAGTTGCCTCCGTTGTACAGTGGAAAAAAACAGTAAAGGTTAGACAATTAAACTTCGAAAGAATGAATAAAAGAATCCGTGTTTTATGAAAAGTTCTGAAGCGATAATTCGGGACACCATTGAATATATAAAATTATTATCATAGTAATTCAATAAATCGCATGGCCTGAAACGCTCAACGCAAAATGACAAAGGTAATATGCTGTAGCTAATTATAGGTGTACTGTGAACACAAGTTATAATCTTAAACGTTTGTTAAATTTTGAAAAGTTTGTGATGAGTAAATCTATTCTAAGAATTCCATCTACGGGTGGTCAATCCGTAAAAGAAGAAAACTCACAATAGATTAAGACTTGTTTTTGTTAGAATGTAAAATTTCTGAATAAAAGTGAAATATTCAATTAATAAGTGAAATTCCTGTACCTAATTAAATGTTTGACCAGTTTACGGTCAAGTACAGGCTCCTAGATACTTCAAAATTATAAGAGTTCTATTTTTAAATTATTTGGATGGTTTTAAATGTCTAAAAGGTTCGACTTTTCAAGTTAATTAATTTTCTAGCCCCTTGATCCTCTTTTAGATGTGAGTTCCACACGGTTGTGGTTTAGTTAGGCTTTGGAAATTGTTAAATTTTTCAATCTAAAATTCGTTTTAAATTAATATTAGTTCGCGGAACGATCTAAAACGCGACTGTTGAATGATCTTCGATGACGTTGATTTAAACCCTTCACTTGTACAATCCTGCTGCAAGGAGTACACACAAGGTTAATTCAGGGTATTACGTAGGATTATTAACGATAGCAGAGCTTGCGAGCACGCGAAGTATACCAACGCCTATCATGTACGTCGAACATTGCCTTGCCCCGAAGGTGACCGTGCAATGTATCTAAGAAGGACTTATACTCTCGAGTGCCGATGAAATAGCTATCTTAAAACTACACTGAAGTTAAATTGTTAATAAAAACACTGAATTTAAACGGAAGTGACAATCCTACCGCTGCCACCAAATCAGCTGTCACGTCCCGAGCAATAGGCGAGGGTAGTATGGAAAATAGGAAAAGAGAGAGACCAGTGTGCTGATTATGTCAGCCTGATAAGACCTGACCAATTATTTGTTTGTGGGTTTGTGTGTCACTTATCAGCCCTACGCGGACTGTGTCAGAGTACAGTGTTTAAAATGAGTAAGAGATGGTTGCTTGAATAATTGTTTTATTATAAGGAGTAAGAACAGAGTTAAAAGTTACATAAAATAAACTTACATATACCTTTCGATGCTTGAAAGGGCAAGAGAGTGAGTTGTTTTGTCGGTTGGATCTCCTTGTTTATTGTAAAACACCGACGGAGTTTTACTGGATGATAAATTGAATAAACTTGAAAGTAATTCAATTATGCACGAACGTTAACACCGCGGACTTTATTCGGAAAGTTACTCTGCAACGAACGAAAGTTTCAGCCGAAGGGACTTAGTTCAAGACTGGAACACGTTAACTATTTTGAATTGAACTTGAAAGCACGCGACTTATTCAGAGTGTTTCTTCGGTCACAATGAGATAGAAGCCGTAACTTTGTCAAAGCGATTCGTTAATCGTAGATCGAAGTGAACAGTTTGACTGCCGAGAACGTAAGACAATTGACAGGGATGTCGCTGGGGTTTATATATGATGGGTTCTCCATGCTAGGGATAGGGGCGATGAATACGTGCCGAAAGTCACGTTCGAACTTTTGAAATCGGCACGTATTCAACTTTTGAAATCGGCACGTTTCTAACTTTTGAAATCGGCACGTTTCTGCTGATACTCTCGGTTGTCGATTTCCGCATCTCTGGCTCTTTCAGGAATATGAATTCTACTACTAACTTAATTATGTGTAATGTGTTTAGTCAGACATTTTTGGTTACCGTGTGTCTGACTATTTACATACTCATTTCACTGGTGTTACGTTGTACATTGTTAGATAACTGATGTGTTACATATGACATTAATTATTGTATTAGTTTAAACATATGTATCTACTAATATTCTACATCTATATATTGGGTTCCTTCGTTATTATTTAACATATTAGGATTAATAGTATATTCATATGGTAATGGTATAAATATGATTATCCTATGTCGGTAACATTTGTAAGTAACATCTTTCTGTTACCGATATTTCATCTCCTCATGGTAAGTGCCTCGGTTTATCATACGCTCGTGACGTTACCGACCGCGGATCATTTATCGCTGGCCGCTATGTAGCAAGCGTCGCGATTAACCACATGAGTAATTACCATAAGTAGCTGATCTGCTTCTACTTATCGTTAGAAGTTACGTAAAATTTTTAAAATTTTAACCGGGACGTAACATATCTTGTTGTAATTTTCTCTGTATAAACGTTTGGTGATATTCTAGATAATCTGACCGTTAATTCGTCGGAAACTTTCGGTAATGTTGGAAATTTTAAACAGAGTCATATTTAAACAGAATTTTTCGAGGACTAAATTTAAATGTTCTCTGAAATTTTGTGAGGGTTTACTTTAGCAGTTAACAATTATCGAAGGGAATGAGCTCGTATTGAACCAGCTCGACCTGTTTTGCCTGTTTTGGTTTATTATTATTTTGCTATGGTTAATCAATCATGGTTTAAACTTTTAATTGTTTTATTTATTTTTATTGAAATATTATGAATGTTGAAAAATTTCTATTATTGTTTAGTATTATAAGTCTCAGTTGCCGTATTACTTTTCAGTTGGGTGAATTTTTGTAGTTGTGTTTTAGCACTATAACCATTATTGTAAAATTATTTCTTTGATCTTAACAAAATGGAGGACTCTAATTTTGAACTTTCACGAGTCTGGACTGATACAACGGACCGGGTTATTGCTTGGGTGAGTGGTCTATCGAAGGTCGAGGTCGAGAACGTTCTTTCGAATTTTGGGTTAAGTATTGAAGGGAATGCGGATGAACGTGCTTATCGTATAATCCGCTATAATCTCAAATCAAAAGGGCAAAATGTTAGTTGGGACCAACATGATTGGTCGGTGGCGCTCCGTAGTTCATAATAGGTGTATCTCACAGTGGATTGGTAAATATTATAGAACCCCAGTAACTTACCGTCTCGATGACGATTTTACATCAACGGGGGCACCCCGGCCATCTGATGCCAGAGTTTCAACTAGAACTGGGTCCACCGTGACAATCGAGAGACCTAATTTATTCACGCCCCTGACCCTAAACACCCCGTACGTAAATTTTGCTGAACCCTTGGTTATTAGTGGTTTTTCATCTATACGGAACTCTGCGGGAATTCCACAGATCCCTGTCAGCAGATCAACTTTTCATCCCTCACAATTCACTAGTATTGATACTAGGGCGGGCAATACGACTGGTTTCATTCCAAGTGATAATCCCCTGCAGAACCTGAACTCACATAGTTTGATCGATTTAGACCCACCCAACCTAAGACCGAATAGCCCTTCACCTTCCTCGGTTAGTTCGTATCACACCTTACTGTCCGAACAACGAAACCTCGTAGAGAAGCCTACCAATCGTCCAACTCCACTTATTAATTCTACTATTGTTTGCGAACGCAGGTGTTATCCCGAAACAACCAGACAACCCTGTCTAACTAATGCTTTCAATGCTTCCACCCATCCCACGTTTAGGTTTAACCATTTAACTGATTGCGCTCCAAATGTTTTGGACGTCCAATTGCTCGCAGCAATGCCTAGTAGTTCAGGTTATGTCAGGATGAAAATAAGTGCTCAGATTGGGACAATTTCATCAGGCAATTTAGACGAAGGTATGGAGGAGTTAATTTCCAACTCAAGCTCAAAGAGGAGGTGAGAAGAAGGACCCAGGGACCAGATTAACCCATTGCAGATTATTTGCAAAATATCAGGTCGTTGTTTAAGTTCTTGAAACCACCAATTTGCATGTTGGAGCAACTTGAGCAGGCTTATTCAAATTTACACCCACGGTACCGACATGTCATATCCCGTAGTGATTTCGCAGATTTCGAACAGCTCGAAATGAGAGGGGAACTCTTTGAATCAGCTAATGGTATGGATAATTATTATATACCACCCCCTTCCGCAAATGATAGTTTATTACCTGAATTTGCTTATGTAACTAAACAACCAACAGTTAAAGCAGTTGCTGCGGTCGCAGGCGAACCAGTGGCTGCCCTCCGTGATCCAACTACCCAATCATCTAACAACCCTCTTGAACTTCAAAATTCTCAATGGAGTAATAATCCCAAAAACCGTAACCGCAACCATAATAAAAAGAAAGAAGAACAAGTCCCTCAACAAAATCCAGATGACAATATCTGCACACTGAAGAATTTTCCCTCGGGGTTGCCGTGGTATTGCCCCACACACATTTTTGGCGGGATGCCTTTGGGGAATCCCATTAATTTTTAAGTTTGCAAACACGTTGGATTATAACATTCCTGGCAATACTCTTGCAGGACAACAGAGTTCCTTATCTGTACCGGCTGCTTCAAATTGGCAGGTTCACTCAAATTCTCAGTCTCAGATACCAGCAGCTGCTGCCATAGGTTCAGCACAAAGGGCTGCTCGGCGACCTGTGTGTTGGAATTGTAACGAAACCGGACATTTCTTTAGAGCCTGCAACAAGCCGGAAGTAATGTTTTGCCACATCTGCAGTAAACTAAATATAACCACAGCTGCTTGTTGTGGAAGTTATCCCTTGAACCGGGGAAACGAGTGAGGGTGGACAATGAACGGATCCGCCTGTCCTCCTTATTCGAAAGGATCCCCACTTGTTGTTGTATTAATAATAAGTATCGTGAACAGATTTGTTCTTTGTTTCGTGATAGACGATTGCATGTTATAGTATTTATCGATGGTCATAGGTTGAAAGGGCAATTTGACCCTGACTCGTGCTGTAGTTATATAGGTAAACGAGCGATAGGAAATTTTAGTATGATAATCGACACATTACCACATAGTTCGTCCGCAGGGGTTGTTTATCCAAATGGAGTAACTGCAGAAGTACTAGGGACGGCTATCATGTCAGTGCAGTTTTTAGGTTATTAGCATAGAATGGCGATTCGTTTCGCTCCAACTTTCGACTGCGAAGTCATTTTACGTCATGACCACACTGGAATTCGAACGTCATGTGTTTGCTTACCTCGATGATATAATTATTGTCACTGAATCTTTCGAGGAGCACATGATCTGGTTAGAAAGAGTCCTGGATGTGATAGTCAAAGCTGGTCTTACAATAAATCGGCAAAAGAGCGAGTTTTGTTGTGAAGAGGTTAAATACCTCGGATACATGGTCAACCAGTCTGGGTTTCATGCTGACCCCGAGAAGGTGGAACCAGTGACCAATCATCCGGTTCCTAGTACCTTAAAAAAACTCCGACGTTTCCTGGGAATGGTCTCGTGGTATAGGAGGTTCATCAAGGACTTTGCCAGTATAGCTGAACCTTTATTTCGTCTACTAAAGAAAAGTCGTAGGTTTGTATGGGGCGAAGAGCAACGGAAGTCTTTTGAGACGTTAAAAGTTGCTTTGACTTCTGCTCCAACGTTAGCACGACCAGACTTTGGTTTACTCTTTACTCTTCAGACCGATGCGAGTAGTACCGGGTTGGGGGCCGTTCTCACTCAGTTTATAGATGGTGCTGAACGGGTCATTGTTTATGCCAGCCGAACAATGGCTGCTTCTGAAAGGAACTTCACGGTCACTGAGCAAGAGTGTCTGGCCGTGATCTGGGCAGTTAGGAAGTTCCGTCCATATCTTGAGGGTTATCCCTTTGAAGTGATTACGGACCACAGTAGCCTCCGCTGGTTGTACAACTTGAAGGACCCAACTGGTAGGTTGGGAAGGTGGGCTACTGAGTTACTTGGGAATCAGATAACCATCAAGCATAGGAAAGGCGCCTTACATCACGTCCCGGGTGCTCTCTCTCGAATGTATGAGACGGAGGTCGAAGCAGTTAGTGCCATTTCTGAAACGGAGTATCCCTGGTACCTCAGGAAGGCACACCTTCCCAGACTGGAAGGTAGAGGGTGGACATCTGTATTGCCATCGTCCGAACCCTCTCGTCGATCCACTGTTACCAGATCTGGAAGCCTGGAAATTGGTTCTGCCTACAGAGTTGAGAAATAAAGCTTTACAGGATGCGCATGATGCAGTTACCTCTGGTCATCTTGGTGTTGAAAAAACTCATGTTCGTATAGCTCTCTTGTATTATTGGCCGGGTATGTTCAGAGATGTGGCTGCTTACGTTCGATCATGTCCCGCCTGTCAAAAACTCAAGGTCGAGCAGGCTGGCCCCGTAGGACTAATGGGTAAGCGCGTCATCCAACAACCATGGCTGGTCGTAGCAGCAGACATAATGGGTCCATTCCCACCTAGTCGTGCCAATTATCGCTACCTACTGATATTCCAAGACAAGTTTACAAAGTGGATAGAGGGTGTTCCTTTTAGACAAGCTAATGGTACCAATGTTCAGAAGGCTTTTGAGGATTGTGTGGCTTTTAGGTGGGGAACTCCTGAAGTCTTGTTCACAGACAATGGTACTGAGTTTGTCAATAGACTTATTTCAAAGGCCGCAAATCAGTTTGGTATTCGCCATTCTACTAATCCCCCATACCATGCGCAGGCGAATCCGGTGGAGCGGGTGAATAGGGTGGTTAAGACTATGATGGCTTCTTTTGTAGAAAGCGACCACCGAGATTGGTATAAACATATTCCAGATCTCAGGTTTGCTTACAATACAGCCGTGCATGGCTCAACTCGTGTATCACCAGCCCTCTTGAATTTTGGAAGAGAGCCGAGGTTGGCTAGTTCGCTGAAAAGAAAACTAGGGGGAATCCCTGAAATTATACCATTAGCCACAGAAGAATGGGAGGATAGGACTAGGAGATTACCCGCCTTGAGAGATTTAGTTGCCCATCACTTAGATTTAGCGTCAGATCGTCAGGCGGAATATTAAAATCGTGGGAGACGGGATATCCATTATCAGATGGGGGCATGTTTTGTCGTAAAACCCATGTTTTATCTTCTGCACCAGATTTTATCACCAGGAAATTAGCTCCGAAATATGAAGGTTTGTTTGAGTTTATTGAAGTTCTTTCTCCGGTTGTATATTTAATAAGGGGTGCGTCTGAAATTAAAGAAAAGATTCATGTGAGAGATTTAAAACCTTACTGGTCGGTCGATAAATCCGCGATTAACAATTCCCTTTCTCCTTGCAGGGAGAATGAAGAAGGGTGTTCCGAAATTCAGAGAATCAACGGTGGATGTCCTTAAGAGAAGGGGGGGGGGGGAAGGGCACTTCATCAAAACTCCAGGGTGAAGCCAGTGATCCGAGAGTTCACGGGAACCAAGAGGATGGAGCCTCGTTGCCTCGAAGATCAGTCAGTCCTGATCCCATTCTACAGGGAGAAGGTGTCCAATCAGGAGAATACGGTCCAGACAACTCGGGCACTGGGAGTGACCGAGTACTCCGAAATCAAGGAGAACGCCTGTGCCCTATCGCTGAGCGGGCAGGTTCCGGAGCGGGCCCAAGAAGAAGAGGAAAGCCTCCCAAGAGACCTATCTCACCCGTAGGTCCTCCCTCTCGATAGGAACGAGAGCCATTCGTCGCAGCAAACCCGGGGTCAATCGGGGCGATCCCCAAGGTGAGAGCCGTGATAGTGAGGAAGGGGTCGAAGTCTCTCCTATCATCAGGAGAAGCCGTAGGATCCGAGAAAGATCCAAACGAGTTTCAGCCGCGCCGGGGCGACTTGATTGATCCCCGGTTGCAGTCCGAAACGGCCACCCCTACTATCGGAAGGGGAAGGGGTTTTGTAAAAATAATGGGTAAATCCACTACCCCAAGTGATACTTGTGTAGGGGCGAGCTCTTTGGGGCTGGCTGGCCCCACCCCTCCATGGAAAACCACTATTCCAAGTGGTATTGGAAGGGGAAGGGGTTTCGTCCGCCCTACTGACTCATCACCCTCGCTTATAAGGCCTTTGTCCCTGAGTGGTCGTTGACGTGATAGGGGGTTGCGACGACCAGGGAGTCAGTCCTCGCCACCTGTCGACCCGGTTGTCCTGGGGGTTCTACGAAAGGGAAGGGGAATCGTTCGTTTGGAGGATCCGTCTCCTCCCCCCGCGAGTTCTGTTACCCTAAGTGGTATTGGGTTTGGGAGTGGGTCGATTGTGCCAATAAATTCTCCTCTCCTACCAACCGGTTCTGACATTTCTGAGGGTTCCGAGGAAAGAGTTGTCTCATGTATGGAGGATGATTTCCGCGGATTGAACATCTCGCCTCCAACTTGCAAACCCACTACTCCAAGTGGTATTGAAGGAGGATCTGGATTTGCTCGGTCTGTGGACCTAAGCTCTCCGCTTCCGGTGCCTTTATCCCCCAGTAGTCCGGAGATTGGAGGTTTTGTTGGCGGTTGGACTTTCCCTTTAATTCGCACTCTGGTCACAAATACAACAGGTGTCCGTTTAAGAAACACGCTTTCTGCTTTGGTTGTGGTTAACCAGCAGTCAAGTTGACGAGTTGCTCCAGGTGTCATCTTGGATGGCGAGAGGGGACGATTGGCCCTAGGCATCCTTTGGGTGAAGAGCCTAGGTTTGTGCCGGCACCGTTGCCGCTCGGGCCGGTCGTCCACAGCGTTGTGCCTCCTACGCTCGCTGTATCCCCGCAGTCTGGCGTGTCGCCTTCGATGTTCTCATCGGCTGAACCGTTCCCGCTTGTGGTACGAGCTGGGGATTTCTCAGGAAGTCCTACCCTAGCGCTGCAGACAACGTCGGATCTGCAAATTGACAGATCTGCCTTGAATCGGGTATCTGAGGCAAACCGCGATATGGACCCGAACTGTCCTTTATTGAAGGCGTTAGCGGGAGTCATTATTGACAAAATGTGTCAGGATCTAACTTTGATCCTCGTTAGTCATTTTGGGGTATTAGTTTTAAGTTTTTCTTGCCGTAATCTATAAGTCGTCTTGCCGTAGTCTATAAGTGGTTTTTTTGTTAATTTTAGTTATAATTTGTCAAACATTAATCCTAGTGAGCACAATGGTCGTTTTTTTTGTTTTCTCTCTTTTTCGAGTATTATCTAAAGTCCTCCTGATAATCTGAATTAAACCATTGAATATTGGAGAGTATGGGTTTGGCTGAGATTGGATTTCAGGTATCCGGTGAAGTTAATTCCCCGCATTACCTGTCTGGGAGGGGGTTTTATAACGTGACGATTTTGTTTAACCAATTAAAAACAAAACTCTTACTTTGATCCAATCTCTAACTTGGCCACGCGTTATTCTCATTTTTCTTAGGTTAAGTTGTATTTTTGAGAGATTTATCTGTGATAAATCATATGTACTTAACTACTTTTATAATTAGGTTAAGTTGTATTTTTCAGAGACTTATCTGTGCTGTTTTAATTTCTTTATTCTTTTTTTTGTTATCATTGATTGTAACACATTAGCTAATGTAAGGAGAGGGGAGGAGAGAGAGAAGGGAGATATTTCTTTTTGCCTTAAGTTTTGCTCTCTTAAATACTTGGACGACGATGTCTCGTGTCGTGTTTTGACAGTTCTAAGGGATTCCTAACCTGCTATGAAGAATTTAAACACCACTCTATGTTATCTCAGCGTTACTTATCTCATCTCACGTTCTGGCAGACTCACTTACTCTACGAGCAGTATTTCTTACCACTCGAGTGATACAAGGCTCAACAATAAAGACGCCAGGTGGCGCGTCGATGTCTTCATCAGCGAATTTCATTTAAGAAAATGAAAAGGACGACGCTTTCCCTCGGCGGGAACAAAAGCTCAGATTTCGTGTGGCCATATTGATGTGAGGACGCATCCTCTTAAATACTTGGATACTCGGAATATTTGTCTTTTGAGCAATAAGGAGCAATTTCTATTTTAATTGAGTTTGACTTAAGGTAAATGATTATTTGATCTTTAATCTCTTTCCTTGCCCGTTCTCTCTTAAATGTTTAAGGTTATTGGTTTGATTTCTTCGGTGAGTAATTATTCTAAAATTCAATTTAATGATTAAGTCTTTAATATGAGGCGTTCAATCATTTGTATAAATTTTTAATGCATTTATCTTGTTAGAATTAAGTCTTTGCCGTAACTTTAAGTTATTTTGGTTTCTTTCGTTCCATTTGATTGTTTTAATAAACATGTTCATTCATACCAACACAGCTGATTTGACCTTGCTTGGAGATCGCCCCCTCGAACTCCCTCTCCCGTAGAGCTAGTCATTTTAACTTATTTATCATTTTGAATTTAATAATTCAATCATTTTAACAGTTTTAGTCTTTTTACTTTGTATTGTATTCCCGGTGGCGTCTCCACAGGCGCCTGGCGCCAAGCACTTGACACTCGTTAAGTCTATATTTCCAAGTAATTTTTCAGGTCATCGAAATTTTTATCGTTTGGGCTGCCATTTGTGAAGGTAGGTAATTTCTCCACCTAATAACAAAAGTCCTGTCACAAATGGCGCCCAACGTGGGGCCACAGCTCTGAGCAAGGAGGAGAAAATTATATTTTTGGTGTGAACTTTAACAGTGTTTTTTTTACTTAATGTCGGGCGTTCTGATTCCCGATTTTATGTCCTCGTATTGTGCTCCACGCTGTGTCGCGTCAGTGTAGTATAGTGCGTGTAAGAAACCGGTGTCGGAATTTTAAGAATTTATGAAAGTTTCATTCGTTCTGACTGATCGTCACTGATTCGTATCTTTCGAAACAGAAAATTTGTCTTTTCTGTTGCTTCTTTATTGTTATGCAGTGAAAATGTTACAAAATTTTATCCTGAATCATCTCCAATTGATAGTCATTTTTTGAGTTTTACCATTTTTATGAAAGATTTTATGTGGCGTTATCTGTCACGTCCCGAGCAATAGGCGAGGGTAGTATGGAAAATAGGAAAAGAGAGAGACCAGTGTGCTGATTATGTCAGGCTGGTAAGACCTGACCAATTATTTGTTTGTGGGTTTGTGCGTCACTTATCAGCCCTACGCGGACTGTGTCAGAGTACAGTGTTTAAAATGAGTAAGAGATGGTTGCTTGAATAATTGTTTTATTATAAGGAGTAAGAACAGAGTTAAAAGTTACATAAAATAAACTTACATATACCTTTCGATGCTTGAAAGGGCAAGAGAGTGAGTTGTTTTGTCGGTTGGATCTCCTTGTTTATTGTAAAACACCGACGGAGTTTTACTGGATGATAAATTGAATAAACTTGAAAGTAATTCAATTATGCACGAACGTTAACACCGCGGACTTTATTCGGAAAGTTACTCTGCAACGACTGAAAGTTTCAGCCGAAGGGACTTAGTTCAAGACCGGAACACGTTAAGTATTTTGAATTGAACTTGAAAAGCACACGACTTATTCAGAGTGTTTCTTCGGTCACAATGAGATAGAAGCTAGTGTTACGTTGTACGTTGTTAGATAACTGATGTGTTACATATGGCATTAATTATTGTACTAGTTTAAACATATGTATCTACTAATATTCTACATCTATATATTCGGTTCCTTCGTTATTATTTAACATATTAGGATTAATAGTATATGCATATGGTAATGGTATAAATATGATTATCCTATATCGGTAACATTTGTAAGTAACATCTTTCTTTTACCGATATTTCATCTCCTCATGGTAAGTGCCTCGGTTTATCATCCGGTTGTGACGTTACCGACCGCGGATCATTTATCGCTGGCCGCTATGTAGCAAGCGTCGCGATTAATCACATGAGTAATTACCATAAGTAGCTGATCTGCTTCTACTTATCGTTAGAAGTTACGTCAAATTTTTAAAATTTTAACCGGGACGTAACAGTCCTCCCTTCTTAATCCATTTCATCGTCCTCGATGAATTTTATTATACTAAGACCATTTGCAACAATAATTTTTGTTTTGTTTTGTTACTGCTTTCGTTTAAAATTTTCGTCTCATAAAAAAAAACCTTTTGTGAGTGCATTTGGTATACTTAGGGTTGAATTTATTATTATAAAAGGGATATACGATAAACTTTACCGTGGTATCGTGTCTGGTGACGTGTGTTATGGTTGGTCCAGGAATAGTTCGTGATGTAATGTTATGGTGAGTAAAGTGCTAGGGTAAGTGAATTCTCATTGCATGTGTGTGATTTCTTCTGTGTTTGCGCTGGTTCAGATGGCCCTTTTAGCATGATATCTTTATAGAATTTGCTGACGTCGGAAATTTCTACATACACATCTGAGGATGACGACAGAAGCGCTTGCTCTATTACTCAGTCTTTTCTTCATCATGTTGAGTGATAGTTGCTCTTCTTCAGCGTCTACGATTGGATACGAGGAGTATTGTTCGAAAACGGGACTTCCTTTGTGTCTAAAAGCGACCTTTATGATGTCTGTGGATTCTGGTGAGTACTATTTGTGGAATAACCGTGTGACTAATTTCGAGTGTCATTTAGCGCGAGTGTTTAATCATGTCGACATCGAATCGCAGTATCTCTGCTAGTTCGCCTTCATCTTTTGAGCAAGTTATAAATGATTTTGATCTATCACTTTTTGAGTCTGAAACGGTTGTGCAAGATCCTGTTATAAACAATTCGAAAATAGTTCCTTGTTTTGCTTATTCCAAACTGGATAGTTTAACAAAACGAATAACTAGACTAGAGTCCTTGTCTGGAATTTTTATTGTTGAAGTTCGTCAAGTGAAGTCCACCGATGCAGTGCGGGATGTAACTTCCTTGTGCCGAGAGACCTTCGGATGGGCGGTCTCTGCAAACGACTTCATTTTAGTTCAGCGCTCAACTTTTAGAGATCCCGGTGCTTTATTACAAGTGTCTTCGAGGTCCTTGCAGCAATTGTTGTTTGACAGCGTGGCTAAATTTAAACGATATGGATTAACCATAGTGTTGCCCGAGACGTGTGCGTTGATGATTGCTTTGCTGTATTTTTCTTTGATATGGATTTTTGACATTCTTCTGTTGTTTTCAGAATATATGCCTTCGATTCGTCCTCGTCGCCTGCACATGAGCTCCTTCTGCTGTCGATTATTAAACATGGGAAATGCGTTAGGATTTTACTCCTCGTTGTGTCAAGTCATTCTGCTGCAAGGGGGCACGACGGCTAACAACTCTTCGGCGAAGAGCTCTCATATTTCGGACGGCAAGGTCGCCAAGCGGGGCCGAGGGAGACCCCGAAAGATTCCGTCCATACCGTCATCCTGTGCTGCGGATTCTTCTGAGCTAGAAGCTTCGCAGAAGTCGCTGTTTCAACAAGCGGATGATTTTTATGACTTTATTAGTCAGCATCTCTCGCCGCGTTTCGATGTTGAGTCACGGCCTTGCACTCATGTGCAATCCGTCTCTCACATCTGCTTGGGGTAAGGTTTCTATTCATCTCTAACTTTGTGACTTCCTTATTCTTTTCTTCGTGTATTATCTATTTGAAAAATTTCTTTTTTTTTGTTTATCTAAAATTTGATTTGTTGTGTTTATGTTTCAGTGAACGAGGAACTGGTCATACCTTTTGTCCGTGTGGACGCTACAATTTTTTGGCGTCTCGAGAAACTAGATGTATATGTGGGACAGTTCATGTGAACAATGAGAGTAAGTATTGGTCTCTAATGACAGTTTACTTTATTCCCTGTGTTAAAAATTAACAACATTCTTTCGAAAAGTTTGTGTGATCTTTATTGTTTTTGAGTGTTTTAAATTGTGTAGAAATTTTATATGTATATTTTTCGTTTCAGTACCCAAATCAGAGGGGGTCTGGACACCAAATTTCGAATGTGGTTACGTGGCTGGCCCTTGAAACTTTCAAACTTTCATCAATTTTACTCTTATCATCTATTTTAGTGCTGAATGCGCTCACACTAGGTTCTTTTTATGATGATTGTGTAATAATAAACTGCATTTTTATCCTACGTATAACATATGATATTTATTGTCTAATTTTGCGGAACCAGTGACCTTTGCGTGCCTTTCTTAGTTTTTTTTTGTTTGTTTTTGCTCTCTTCATTTGTTTTTCGTTTATCTATGCTATCGCCAATGTCACTGGTCCGATATATAAGCGTTTTTATTCTCCGCTCAATTTCTTATAGTTCTAAAGATCTTAAGTTTAGTTAGTTTTGTCTGTTTTCTAAAACATGATTCTCTTCTTATAGAAATCTTATAAAGTAAAATGATGAAATCGGGTAATCCTTGTCTAATGGACAGAATTCTAGATATTGAAATAGCGTATATTAAAGATTTTAAATGTCAACTTCCAAGACAAGTTTTGTTTTTACATGCACAACTTACTTTCAGGTTTATTTAATTCTATACTGTTTAATTAAGTCAATAAATATTTTACTGTTTCAATATCTAATTTCTTTACTGAATTCTTGTATATGGTGGAATGTTACCCACTCCTTTATAAGAGGTAACTTTCAGCTCATGTTTTAGCATTATTTACTTTTATGTCTTGATAATATTGGATTTTGTAAATTAGTTTTTGCTTATTATACTTAATTTTTGCTCCGCTGGAATAGTGTTGGGTTCAATCTTCTTTTGTCTGTGGATGATGATACGGCTTTCTTAATCGCCATTTTGTTAGTTCATTGCAGGCGTTCCTTGGTAGATAGGATGTGTCAATTCTTCTCTTCAGGCGATTCGATGTTTCTTATCGCTGTAAGGTTATACTCCTTGTTCGGACGGTCATAATGAATGTTGACGTCACCTTATGCTGCTGTGCCTTCGTTGCTGTCCTCTTCCTCTGTAAGCTATTTTGTCGGAGTGCTGTTGCATGCCTACTGGTGTATCTCTCGTTAGACGGGCGGAGTCTGTTTACTGCGGTAGTATTCCACTTAGTACAGGCAGCCATAATGGATGTTAACGTCATGTCTGGCGCTTACCGTTTTTTCCACTAACATTGTGGTTAGTCTTTCCGTAGTTACGGTGTACGTTTGGTCAGCCATACTTAACGTGTGTTGGCTCATGTTTGCTACTATTTTACTTTGATTATGTGAAATTTTGGTGGATTCCGTGATTAAGTTTTTTTAACAAAAAAACAAGGTGCCCTTGTGTCTCCTCCCTTCTTAAAATTTTTCATCGTCCTCGATGAATGGTTAAAGGGGACTGAATGTTTATCTTGTCCTTATTCATTTTATTCACAAGACGAAGATCGACATTCAACTCCTTTTAGGCTACTCGGATGCTGGTTATTGGGATATGCGCCTGTGGTGTTTTTTGGTTTCGAACTTGTTGTTGTTGGAGGTTGTTTTCTGATTGAGAATTGATTCTCAAGCATTTGCATATTTTTCTTATTAGCTTTCTTCCATAATATATTGTTATTAACAATATTAATATAGTTATTCCTATGGATGTCCCTAACATAATGTGATTGTTTCTTCTTTGATGATGATGTTTTTGTTGAAATTGTGTGAGTTGGTTTTCGATTTCTTCCAAGGGTTGCCCGTATTGAAATTCTTTCCAGGTTTTTGTTGGTTGTATTTGCAATTCATTTTCTTTTATAGGTAAGTTTTTGGGAAAATTGAATATTATAGAAGATATATTAGCTATATTTAATGAGAATTCTGGAATATATATATACTCCTCTTTGTTTTTATTGATTTTTATACCTATCAATGTAGTATCTTTTGGTCTGGCAATACATCCACTTCCCAGTCGAATTATTCAGGAATTTGAAATATATTCTGGTTTTATTTTCTTGTTAGGGCAATTAATGTTGATGAGTTCTGGTTTTGTTGTTGAATATAACCATGCTTATAAGGAAGGTATTTGTGTCCAGAATGAGCTTTCTTGTAGAGTGATTCTCACGTCACAACTTTGGAGGCTTGTTATCGTAGGTTTGAGTAGCATAATGACTTCACAGAATGAGCTGCTTGAAGTTGCATGTGTGGGTTGATTTGCTTCGCAAATAGTGTTGTATATAGTTTGTATACAGTTATTTTGATATTCTTTGTCTGTTAAGAAAAATTTCTGATCATCAGATGATAAGGCGACGTATGTTTGTTCAAGTAGTATGTAGGCAGCTCCAGTGATGTTTGTAATTATGTTTTGATATACTGGTTATGGCTATATTTTATACATTTGATAGAAATTTCTTTCTAATAAAGGGATGTCTACAGTCACCATCAGTTTCTTAGAGCGGTATCCGACGTCTGATTTTCCTATATGATGCAAATCTTCAGCTTTTATGTGTGTACTTGGCATTGGGAACTCGTATTCGTTTATTTATCTGTTTATTTCCATTATTATTTGCTGTAATTGATCATTTGTTATCAGGGATGGATGTACTTTCTTTTCTCTTGCCTTAATAATAATGTCTGTGAACTGTTGCAGAGTGTTGTATGCACGATCGAGTTTCGATTCTACTTGTGCGGTCCATTGCCTTACATAATTTAGGTATACTAGATTATGAATGCTTTTTTCATGAGCTTTCATGTTTTTCATTGTTTTTTCTAACAATGATTGCATTAGAGTTATTTCGTGAGTTTTTGTGTCTAATTCTTTATGTATGTTTTGAATTTCTGCCTTTACTATATGGGTTTGTTTTCTTAATATCTGGCTCAAATTGTTTTGTTTATCGTATAATCCGTTAATCATTTCTGTGTATTCTTCTCCGTCTTCTGAAGTTAAAAGTCCAAGAACTGGCCCTAGAATGGACCCGATGAAGCCTAACATTGGCACGCGACTTTTCTGCATTGTTCTTGGTATTGAACTAGTTTCAGGTTTGTAATGCTGTATTTCTGACAATATTCTACCTAGCGTCTCGTTTTCGGCTTTAATTCTGTTGATTTTAGCCAGCAGGATGTCCAATTTAACATCGTTACGGCAGTCTTCGTGGATTGAGCTTTTCATGCAATTCTCATAATTATAGTTGATGTCTCGTATAAGATCCTTGGTGTGAAGGTGTTGGCTGAAGTTTCCAATATCCAGAAATATAACTATTCTCCAATAACTCTGAGTCAGTCGTATTGGTTCCAGCTTTTCGTAAAATAGCCCGACATTTTCCTTCAAGGGTTGAATTTCGTAGTACATGGGACTTCCTGGGATGGTTGGAAGTAGGATGAATATTATCCATGTCCATTTGGAATGCCTTGGGAGAGAATTGAGCCACTCCATATATATCTAAACAGTGAAAATTACTTCAATAATGGTTATAATGATTGATTTATATTAAAATTCCCCTTTTAAGAAAAAGGATAATAGTCAACCTCCAAATCCTCTTCCTTTTCATTCGTTTTTCTATATATTTTTATTTTTATCTTTTATTTTTTTATTTTTTTTTATATTTTTCGTGAAGATGTTATGAAAAGGGGAAATAAGAAGGCAACCTCCAAATCCTCTTCCTTCTTTTATTTTATATATTTTTATTTTATTTTTTATTTTTATTCTTCCTCTTTTCATAACATCATATTTTATTACGAAGACACATAGTTTTAAATAGTTAATACATGTATATTTATACATATATAAGTTCGTATCTGTTGGTATGTTTCGAGTAATACGTATGTTTATTCTTAATACGTATGTTAGGTGTAATAATTGTTTCAGTAGAAGAATCTTTTATTGGGTTAATTTATTACTATAATTAATTGATTATGGTGATATTATATATATACTATTACAATTGATTAATCAATTCATATCAGTTCTCATTCATGGAACCCCAAAACTCTTCTTCTGATACTACACCTGTCGCGTTGGTGTGTTCTGCTAGCCGTTTATTTCTTAAAATTTATTTGGTGCAAGATTCTATTCTATGTCCCCTTAGATAGCAATACTCGCAGCAATTTCCCCATTTAAATAATTTAATTAACATTTTTAAATCGTTATTTGCGCATAGAACGTATGTGTCCTCAACTTCATTTTTAACGTTAACCT
>CAKNYM010040311.1:30711-69522 GCA_932195095.1 Andricus curvator
GCTAATTAAAATTGAATTACGCGATGCTTTCATAATTTCAGTTTTTTAACCGGCCTGCACCTCATGACAATAAAAGGTTCATTGGTTTCGGGTAATTCGACGCGCTCGAGATTCTCCACTCGCGCTACGGGGCGTCTTCCTCGTAGCTTTGACGAGGGTCGAGACTCAGGCCTCGAAAATACACACTCAGCTAGTACTGAGCGTCACTGCATTTTTTTTCTATTGTTCTTTTCTTTTTGTTTATAACGTCAAATATAAACATTTTTTAAAAAAACCGAGGCTTGACACTCAAAGAGACCAATATTTAGGTAAGGTATGCAAAATATCAGACAAAAATATTCAACTGTGCGGCCGGAAACTGGGCAACCAGTTTATAACGCTGATAAATCCCCTTAAACTCGCGTGTCGGAAAACCGGCTGAGCTCCAGAGGTGGTTTTCTGCAGTTTTCCTCTCCCCTGGTCGAACGTTCAGGCAAATGCGAGTACTTCTGATAAAAGTCGGATGCAGCCGCAGGGCAAGGTTCTGACCTAGCATACCCATACACATACGTACACAAATAGAAAGTAAAATAAAAGCTTGTAATAATACACTGTAAAAAGAGGCTAGAACTTTAGGAGAAAAATGTTCGGATATATACCCAAACCCCCGCATGGGTCTGCGGGGGGTAACAAATATGTTACAATAAAGGGACCCTACTCTTAAGGTCCTGCAAAGAAAGCCTTTACTGAGCATGGAAAGGGCCTGCAGATTTACGGGATTACCCGATAGCCGCCGAACCTCTCCGAACACTGCGTTTTCTCACTCACCGCGTTCCGCGAGTACCTTTCCCAATATCCTAGGAACCTGGACTGGATCGCCGTTCTGACGTCGTCGAGCTCAGGAATTAACTTTCTACGTCTGCATTGGAGAGGCCGACTTCCTTCAACCAGTTTAAGCCCCAAGTGGGCTTTAAACCTTCACGCTGCAAGAGATCTCGCCACAACCTGGGACTCATCGATTTTTACGTGAAAATAAAGCTAAATTACTCGACGGAGTAATGAGGAAGCTAATTTTTCTCTCAGGCTTAAGGTGGTTACAGCCCAATATGTTGAAGACATTTTTGTTAAAGTTAGATTTTGGAATAGTCTGCATGGGCTGTTCCGGTATATATGATCAGTCAAGGACGCATTTTTGTGATGCAATGAAGTGATCTAAATCATGGGAGACACACATCTTAAGGTGGGATTCAAATCGCCTGAATCCCGGTAAAGGCACATCGAATATATTATTATTTAATTTCCTCTATTAATATTGTGGCAATCCCTCTTTTCAGACGGAATTATTTTGTATCTTTTTATTACATTTGAATGAAATTTGTTTTAAATTCTTGTTAATTATATATTTTTTATACGATATTACGAATTTGAAAAATACATTCCCCATACATATTATGAAAAAGCAACCTTCATATCTCCTCCCCTAGGGGCTGTAACATCTTGCAGTTAGTGGGGAGGCTTAAGCGTGTGGGACATGGGGGTCAAAAGGGCCTCGGCTTGCATGCGTATGGATATGAATGAAAGGATCCCTATAAACGGGTATTCCTGGGTGAGAGGAAAAGGATCCCTATAAACGGGCTCTCCTGGTATGCGTGATTACGGTATGGTAGAAGGGTGACAGAGCCTAGCTAATACGGGCCTTCTGGATCCCTGGGTCAAGGCCCCTCCCGGACCGCTTTATAGTTTTGAAATCGGGACAGGAATGACCTGCGGCCCGCATAGCGACCAAGAAACATTCCTCCGTTTGTTATGGTGGTCTGCAAGCGGGTATTTGAACATTGAGTGACTCACTCAATGTGACCACCCCCCTAAACCATGGGTGTAGAGTGATCGTGCTCGCGGCAGTTTGGCGCCTAGGGACCGACCCTGAGCATGTCCAGGGACAAAATGGCCACTCGCTACCTCTTCGACAAGAAGTATCGAGCTAGCCTATCCACGAAGGAGCAATGGGTTAACGGCGACGCACACGTGCTCAGTGATGGAGACAACTGGTTTACAGAAGGCTCCAGGAACGAGGAGAATGCAGGAGCCGGTGTATATTATAGAAGGAATTGAATGAGCTTCACAAACGAGATGGGGTCCTACGCCATAGTTCTACAATCTAAGATTATGGCCATACTCCAGTGCGCCTATAAGGCAAAAGAGTATGACAAAAAAAGAAACATCCGTATCTGCTCAGACAGCAAGGCTGCTATATTGGCCTTGAATGGAACAACGAACACGTCGCTATTAGTATGGGAATGCTTTGAGGCACTAAATCTGTTAGCGACGGAAAACCGAGTTACTCTGCTATGGATCCCTGGACACAGCGGTATCAAGGGCAATGAGATATCGGAAAGGCTAGCCAAACTAGCAGCAAGAAGAAATTTTACTGGACCCGAGCCAGTTGTAGGTATTTCCAGTAGGTCAGTCACTGAAGAAATTAACAGTTGGCTGACTGAGGAACATCAGAATGAGTGGGATTTGGTCTCTGGTTGAAGACAGGCCAAAACACTCTTGGGCTCAAAGCTTAACTCTAACCGAGCAAGGGAAATACTCAAGCTCGGGAGGAACGAAATCAAAGTCCTAATAGAAATGTTTATAGGACATGGAAACGTCGGATATACTGACATTCTTTGTCACTGCCCTGCGATTGCGGGGAAACGTCTAACAATCACAAGCAATTACTGCATCAGTGAGTCAGAGATATCAGCCAACAGCGTGGTTGCGGTCCTCTCCCTATGGAGAGGGCTTTGGAGTCACGCTTAGGCTCACAAGGGGACGCAACGGGATTACCCAAGCGTCAGGGGCTGTTACGGTCTCAACCCAGAACTAATAATAATAATCCTCATATCTTGATTAACGTGCGGTACATTTATCAAATGTTTTCCATGTAAAGTTTAATATATACATTCACAAATTGGGCCAAAAAAATACCTACAGACATTTAAAGTAAACAAGCTAAGTTTTTATTTGATTTACAAATGAGTTCGATACAAAAAGAATAACAATTAGTTATTTCACAGACGATACTACTTTTTAACTTAATAATGTTTGCAAGAAATCGAGTATGTAACTACCAAGATCTTCATCTTCATTAGTCCACGACACATACACATTTTTCTGGTCGTCTTCGTCACCTTCAACTTTAACTAACACCGATTCCACCGATATCGAACCATCAGTTAACTGAACCGTCCAGCCTGACAGTCTATCTTTCAAAGGTTCGAATAGCTTCTGTGTCGTTGCATGAGCTGGTCCTGAATCCTGAACCTGTATGGTGGATGTGAATCTGACTATGTGCTTCATAATACCAGCCGCTCTGGCAACCTATGGACAATACAATGAACTGTTGAGAGAACTTATTTTGTCTATGTTAAATAAATTATCAAACGACATCATAATTTAGCTCCTTTTCTTTCCATTTCTTTCTGTACGCACCAATTAGCATGTGGATGAATAATTTTACTTCAACTTCAACAATTTACTTTCAACTAAACGACAAAGGTCAATTTTTTAGATTTCTCCGACGCCATCTGAACTCGTCCAACCGCCAGACTGAAGTATGTCATCAGTTATTAATTGTGCGTACGTAGTCGCAGGTATTTAATCGTGAATGTAATTAATTGAATTTATTTAAACGAATTCAGTCCTCAATCTTGTATATTTATCAAGTCAATCAACCTTCAATGAATCAAATAGTTTAAAGAAAGGAAAGTTTTCGCAAAAGATAAACAGACTAAATGACTATATTAACGTCTACAAATATTTGCAAAGCTTAATTTATAGAAAGCAACGTGTGACTGTATGTATTATTTATAACATAAAGACAAGATTTAAGTAATTATCAGCAATATTTTTGGAATTTGTAATGGCTCTACGACAGCCCCCAGTAATTTTAAAGGAATATACAAATGCCCCACAATCAGGATATTGCCATGGAATATTCTAGAAATATTACGTACACATATTGCTGGAACATTTCTCTAAACATATTCAAGAGAATTCTGTGGAATATTTCTGCAATACTTCCTTAAAATTACCCAAAATGTCCTTGTGGAATATTTTTGGAACATTGCTTTAAAAGTTTATCGAATGTTTTAAAGAAATATTGCCGGAACGCAGTCTTTAAAGTGCCTAAAATGATCAAATGTTTTAATTCATGACATATAATTATAATTTAATTTAAATTTAATATATTTAACTATGGAGTTATAGTAAGGAGATCGAACGACAATGCGCGCACGCGAATGAAAAATGCACCTCGAATTTTCAGAAACAGTTTAGGGCAGACCTGCACAACGAGAAAAATCCGGAAAAAACAGATGCTGCGCTTCCCTTACCCATGCCCCTATCAGTTAGGAAAAGATAGAGTAGTACTACAGAAGTGACGTAGATTCTAGCTGAGTAGAGAGCGTGGTAGGGATGGTGTCACATATGTGTTTTCCGGATTTACCCCTGGCTGTGCAGGCCTGGTTTAGGAGGAGGACGCACTTTGGATAGTAAAGGTCTTTACTTCGTTTTGTGTGTAATATTTGCAAGAGCTACGAGCAGTTATTCATGGGTGGCTTGTTGGCGGTAAATTTGAATCATGAATAACAAACTGATCAAAAACCTCCAACCGATTTTGTAGACATCATACTTAAATCGAGGCCATCATATCTACAATTTAGCGTACGTCCTTTCTCTCACCTATGTCTGAAAAAATGGCGACAAATTTCTGTCTGGCTCCCAGTAGAAACGCGGTAAATCACACGCATGGCCACACCTCACGACCGTGAAATGGGTGCCCACAGGGCACGACGAAATCACAAGAATAGGCCGGTGATCCCCTCATGCGTCTTGAGGACACGAAGCGACCCAAGGATGACAGCTTTCTGCATTCATCTCGGACGTGCTTTGGCATGTTTTTAGCAGGCGGGTATGGCTTTGAGGTTACGAACCAGTGATAGTTTCCCACCGATAACAAGGTAATTTACTTTAACCGAATATTTTGAGTACAGTCGCTGCAGCTACCTTTTAAGGTCTTGATACCACTCCTCCTTTTCCTTCTCCTTGACAGTGATGTTGTAGGTAATCAGCGTGTGCATGACACGCTCTACACCTATAGCTGGGAACTTCTTGACGTAAAATGCGGTCACGGTATACTGAGGTGGAAAGGACACCGCCCTGGCATGCCGAAATGAAACATTCTGTACCTGAATTAGGCACTGATAATAATCTGAGGAGAGCGAAAGTTTGCTCCTTGGACAAGGACTGATTTTCTACATTTCTGTGAACGTTTCCGTGCATTTTCTTGTCGAGTAGCTGTTAGGGAAATTTCTCAAACTCTGGTTTCTTTACTTCTGCTTTTAGAAGTGAGGGATCTAGATGGACTAATGCACTTTCCTCACTTCTGCTGTAAAAATGCAGGCCAAGGGTCTCGGTCACCTACTCCGCGGCTTTGTAAAGGAACGCTCCTTTGCCAATCATCTCGTGTTTCCTGACCATATTGAAGGGAAGATCTCTGCCATTTGCCACGATGTAAGCTGTAATCAGAACAACTCGGTTATGAAGAAATTGGAGATTCAGAAGTCCGCGTCCGCCTTGACGGCGTGAGATTTATAATCACGGAACGGATGAATTTATATGCAAGCTCGTATGCACATGCATAATCTTACGCGTGGCGATATCAAGGGCCGTATGCTCATGCTTCGTCCATTGATTACCCCAAACGAGTAGAGTAGAGCTGAGATGGCAAGCATGTTAGTCGCAGATACCTTGTTGAACGCCGAGATATTTGAAGACCAAATCTGTCAAAGAAGATGCTTGTGCCTGCTTCGGAGAGACTCCTTCACTGATGTTAGATCCTAATTCGACTTTGAGGCACGCCCAGGCATGTACAGGTCTCTTCAGTGTCAAGATGTCTTATAACACTTATATCCACAAGCTCAGGATCCTTGAGAACGCCAACAATCTTTCCTTTCTTCAGATGAATCTTGGCACATTTGTCCAATCAAAAATCCATACCAATCTCTCTTGTGTACTCCTTGACGATATTTAAAGCAGTCTGAAGTTTGCTTTTACCAAAAGCATAGATGTTCAGGTCATCCATATAAAATACACGAGTGATCTTATGCTCGCGATGATTAGGGTCGCCGTAGAGGTATCTAGGAGAATTTCGTAGTGCGAGAGATAGAGGCAGACGTGTGATGCAAAAAAGCAGAGGGCTCATGGTATCGCCATGAAAGACAACCCTCTGGAAGGTGACGTTGCTCGTTGTCACACAATAATTTCCAGTAGAGAGTAAATCTATTTTTCTAAAGGGCATCAAACTCTCTATGCATCTCAATATGTGTGACTGAACCTTCAAGCTTTCCAACAGACAGATCATAAGTCTGTGACAGGTTGAATCGAAAGGTTTCCGGTAGTCAATCCAGGCCATTGACAGGACGCGCTGATGAGCTGCTGCATCTTTTCAGACGCAACTGTCAATTAGCAGGTTCTCTCGGCAGCCTGCTACACCTTTTTTTGACCCACGTTGTTCGTACATCTCTCTCCACACAGGCTCAATTCTTCGAACAATCCTGTTGTTTAGGAAATCTGTATAAATTTTATACAGTGTATTCAAACAAGTTATTGGCCTGAAATTCTCTGGGTTGGAAAAGTTGCCTTTTTTCGGCAGGAGTATGGTGCGTCCTAACACCACCCACTGCGAAATGGGCGTTTCCGACTTTAAATATGAGATGAATATGCGGGCTAGCTTTTGGTATGTAGAAGTAAACTTCTTCCACCAGAAGTTCTTGATATAATCTGGTCCTGCAGCGGAACCTTCTTCAAACCCCTAAGTTCTTTCTTGACCTCTTTTGTAGTGATTGATAGACATTTCTCCTCAGATGTTGTGAGGTTATCGCAAAACTCCTCGAAGCGGATGATATCATCAGTATCTTCGATTAACTCCGGTGTTTTCCGGATCCTGTACACCTCTCTCCAAAAAGTCTCTACCTCGTTGGGCTTGTGCGGATTTCCGACAGAAACACGGCGATCGTTGAAGGGGCGAGATCGATCAGCGAGAAACCGTTGATCCTCCCTGATCCATCTATTTCACTTTTGTATTCTGCTCCTTGCGTCACATAACACATATTTTTTTAACAATATGCTGCTTCATCGTCAGCAGCTTTGATTTGTTCAGTGTGTGATTGTCGATCCTCAGTTCTTGGGCGAACTTTCGAACCCTTTCCGTGAACACTCTACCAGTTGTTATATAGTCAATCACACACTGATCTCGGGAGGCATTCTGTCTTGCCCATCCAATCTTCTTGTTCAGTTGATGCAAGCGTCTCTTGGTCCGCGTACATGTCTATTTTTCAAGAAGTGGGCACGTTCATTTCACAATGGCTGATGCGAAAAGCGGTGAAGTGTGAGTGCTGAGTGTTTCTGGCACCACAGAGTGTGCATACACGCCATAAAGCCTCCGTGAGGCCGTTTACCGACCCATTGTCTGGTGCTCTGCGTGTTCCATCGTTTTGAACCGCATCTAAAACTTTTTGGTGGTGTCATTGTTGTTGCCACACACGAAGATGAGGCAGCGAAATTAAGAGCAACCGCATGAAGCAGGCACCTTCTGAGTGATGATCGCGATTTCAGGAAAAGGAGAAACATTGACATGCAGCTTCCTCCTAAGCCCCAAGATCTGGCTGAAATAGATGCCTCCCTTCATGCGGATATCTCGGAGAAGTCCGACCTCTGGACCATCAATTGTTCAGTTTATGGTGCGGCAAGAGCTTTGGCTGATTCAAATCGAAGGCTAAAACCGACGATGGATCGAAAAACCGAAAGACGCTTGCATCAACCGAACAAGAAGTTTGGAGGGAAAAGACGGAATGTGTCCCGTGTTCAGTGTGTGACTGACTGCATAACATCTGGTAGACCGTTCACGGAAAGGATTCAGAACTGAGGATTTACAATCACACACTGAACAAGTCAAAGATGCGGACAATCAAGCAACATATTGTTGACAAAATACGGGTGCTATGTGATGCAACAAGGAGAATATAGGGGAAGGAGAGATGGATCAGGGAGAATCAAACGATTCTCGCTGACCCATCGTGCCTCTTCAACGATCTCCCTGTTTCTGTCAGAAATCCACCAAAGCCCAACGAGGTAGCGACTTTTTGAAGAGAGGTATACAAGATCCCAAAGACAATGGAGTTGAACGATGATACTAAGAATATCATCCCATTCAAAGAGTTTTGAGAAAAACTCATAACATCTGAGGAGGAATGCCCGCATATTCACCTCATATTTGAAATCGGAAACGCCCATTCCGCAGTGGCTGGTGTTGGGACGCACTATATTCCTACCGGAAAAAGACAACTTCTCCAACCGAGAGAATTAACGTCTAATAACTTGTTTGAACACACTGTATAAGACACACAGCTGTCCTAAACAACAGGATTGTTTGAAGAATTGATCCTGTTTGGAGAGAGACGTGCGAACAACGTGGCTCGAAAAAAGGTGTAGCAGGCTGCCTAGAGAACCTGCTAGTTGATAGGTATGTCTGCAAAGACACAGCAGCCCATCAGCGCGTCCTGTGAATGGCCTGGATTGACTACCGGAAAGCTTTCGATTTAAACTCTCATAGACTTATGATCTGTCTGTCGGAAAGCTTGAAGGTTCATCCACACATACTGAGATGCATAGAGAGATTGATGCCCCTTTGGAAAACTATATTTACTATGTGACCTGGAAATTATCATGTGACAACGAGCAACGTCACCTTCCAGAGGGCTGTCTTTCAGGGCGATACCATGAGCCCTCTGCTTTTTTGCATCACACTTCTGCCTCTATCTCTCGCACTACGAAATTCTCCTGGATATGGGTGATCTGAAGATCTATGCTTCTGGTCAAAGCAAACTTCAAAGTGCTTTAAATATCGTCAAGGAGTACACAAGAGAGATTGATATTGACTTTGGATTGGACAAACGTGCCAAGATTCATCTGAAGAAAGGAAAGAATGTTGGCGTTCCCAAGGACTCTGGGCTTGTGGATATAAGTGTTATTAGACATCTTGACATTGGAGAGACCCCTACATACCTGGGCGTACCTCAAAGCCGCATTCAGGGCGTAAAATCAGTGAAGGAGTCTCTCCAAAGCAGATACAAGCGAGGCCCTTGACATCACCACACGTGAGGTCATGCATATGCATAAGAGCTTGCATATCAATTCGCCCGTTCCGCGATTATAGATTTCACGCCATCAAGGCGGACGCGGAACTTCTGAATCTCCAATGTCTTCATAACCGAATTGTTCTAAGTACAGCTTACACCGTTGCAAATGGCAGAGACTCTATCGCCGAGAAACATAGAGTCAATTGTCCAAAACGAGAAGTGCCAAATTTTCCGGAACTACGATTTTTGGACAGCAGTCTCCGTTGCACACCCGGGGCCTGACATCGTTCTCCAAGACTCCAAGACTCCGTCCGACTACAACATCACTACCAAGGAGAAGGAAAAGGAGGAGAGGTATCAAGACCTTAAAATGGAGCTGCAACGACTGTACCCAAAATATTCGGTTAAAGTAATTGTCCTTGTGATCGGTGCTATCAGAGGTGGGAAACTATCACTGGTTCGAAAACTTTAAGCCATACCCGCGTGCGAAAAATATGCCAAGGCACTTGCAAGATGGATGCAGAAAGCTGTCATCCTTGGGTCGCTTCGTGTCCTCAAGACACACGAGGGTTTCGCCGGCCTGTCGTTGTGATTTCGTCGTTCCCTGTGACCAAACATCTCACGGTTGTGAGTCGTGGCCATAGGTGTGATTTACCGCGGTTCTACTGGGGGGCTAATAGAACTGGAATAACGTTGACAGAGGGTTTTAAAGTATAATTTGTCATCCATTTAACAGTTTATGTGAAAATTATATCAAGATTAGAAAGGCCTAATCGAAATAAAAATAAGTGGAATTCTTACCAGAATTGGATGTTACATTTGAATTTTCATATTTTCCCAAAACTTGGATTCGAACTTGTAAACTCGTGAAGTGATATATACTTAATTCAAAAGTATGAAAACCTGTGATACGGTGATCCAGATTCCTCTTTCAAAAACAAAAATTATAATAATAGACCAGTGGAATTAGACATAAAAATCGAGTCAATTAACAAAAATTCCGAAGGTCTTCAAAAAAATTGTATAGTTGTTTTTTAATATGTTGAACATAAAATAAAATTTTGAAAAACGTGATCAGGTCAGCAATTTGTTTTAAAAAATTAATTTGCAAAATTTGCCCCCCGTTGCTCCACGAAAATTCAAAACATTTTGCATCCTTGAGTAATTTAAAATTCAATCACTATCCTGCATTAAATTTGCAAAACGCTCGTGATACAGCAACATTATTAACTATAAATAAATTATTATTTTGTTAACCACTCCCCAGCGAAAATACCGAAGATTTTGCAAAATGTTGTTTCTGCTTTTTTCCATTGAGAAGAAACTATTATTTGAAAAACTAAACACATAACGCAAATTATAGTTTTTTAAATTATTGTTAAATTTTTTGCAATTCGACTCCTAAAATTCCAGCGGAAATTGCGAAGGTTGTGTTTTTGGGTAGCAAATGTTAGAAATGCGGAGATCTGAAAATTATCAAATTTGCAAAACGTTGCTCGGCTGGCAATAATATTAAAATTGCAATTAAACAAATTATTACCAACGTCATATTACATTTGCAAAGTGTTTACAACTTTGCAACGTTATTAATTATAAACAAATTATTATTTTGTTGATCACTCCCCAGCGAAAATACTGAAGGTTTTGCAAAATGTTGTTTCTGCTTCTTTCCATTGACAAGAGACTATTATATTACTTGCACAACTGTATGCATAACGCAAAATATCGTTTTTTAATTCATTTTGCATTTTTCCAATTCGACTCATAAAATTCCTGCGAGAAATGCAAACGTTGCGTTTTTGGGTAGCAAATGTTGGAAATGTCGAAATATAAAAGATATTAAATTTTCAAAACGTTGCACGACCGGCAACAATATTAAAATTGCAATTATACAAAGTAGGTACTTTGTTAATCCAGCCAAGAAGTACAAACATTTCGCAAATCGTACTGAGTGTTAATTAACTTAGTACTAACATCATATTAGAATTGCAAACTGTTTACTACTTGGCAACATTGATAATGATAAAGAAACATATATTTTTTTAAATTATTCCCCAGATTAAATTCTCAAGGTGTGATAAAAGGAACCTCCCGAATTCTCTTTTTTTTTACAGGAATGCAAAGAAAAGAATTAATGAAAATAATAGTTTTTTCAATGTTCGAAAAAAACAGTTACAAAATAGTGAAAATTCAGAAAAGACCAAGAAATCACGAATGGCTTTTGAAAAATTAAAAAAGGTAAACTATCTCAATCAATAACGGCGAAACTATAAATTTAAGAAAAATTTTAATTTCTGAATATTATAATAGAAATTTTGTTTCCATAACTCACTTATCGGAAGTTCGACTTTTGATGCTTGACGGATCGCGTTGAAAGTAGAATTTCAAACCTTGAGGGGAAAAATGCTACTCTTGACTCGTGCCACAGATATATCAAATCAAAATTACGGTAGATGCGTTACAAAAATTGTCGTCTCTCGTCCCTCGATATGCAATATACTAAATAGTGACATGGGAGGAAAGGCAACATCGTTATTTATTCACACTTGTCTTATAATATACAATTGTCTCTCAAATTGTCTTAATTTTCAAAATGAATTGAAAATTTTAATCATCCTCCGATTACCTTATAAAAATCATCAAAACAAAATTATTCACTTATCAAAAAATTTTCACGCAATTCCTGAATTGTATATTGTCACTCGTTTTTTTCAATTTTTTCCTCTTTTTTCTACACCGGCAGTTATTTTATTACTTTCAAAAACTTTTTTAAAGAAACGAGAAACTTTCAAAAATCCTCGAAAATTATATATAATGCAACGGATCGTAGTATTCGTCCCACATTGCGTTATCCAATAAAAAAACCAGTAAATCCGTTACAAACTATATGGAACCCTTTAATAGTGAGAAAAAATCCTTTTGCAACACCTTGAGGATTTAATCTGAGGAATAATTTAAAAAATATAAGTTTGTTTATCATTATCAATGTTGCCAAGTAGTAAACAGTTTGCAAGTTTAATATGATGTTAGTACTAACTTAATTATCACTCAGTACGATTTGCGAAATGTTTGTATTTTTTGGCTCGTTTAACAAAGTACCTAGTTTGTTTAATAGCAACTTTAATATTGTTGCCGGTCGTGCAACGTTTTGAAAATTGAATATTTTTTAGATTTCGACATTTCCAACATTTTCTACCCAAACACGCAACATTTGCAATTCTCGCAGGAATTTTATGGGTCGAATTGCAAAAAATGCAACATTAATTTAAAAAACGATAATTTGCATTATGCATACTGTTTTGCAAATCATATAATAGTCTTTTTTCAATGGAAGGAAGCAGAAATAACATTTTGCAAAACCTTCGGTATTTTCGCTGCGGAGTGATGAACAAAATAATAATTTATTTATAATTAATAATTTTGCCAAGTTGTAAACAGTTTTCAAATGTTATATAACGTTGGTAATAAGTTGTTTATCACTCAGTACGATTTGCAAAATGTTTGTAATTTGTGGCTAGTTTACAAAAGTAACTAATTTGTTTAATTGAAATTTTAATATTATTGCCGGCCGAGCAACGTCTTGCAAATTTGATAATTTTTAGATCTCGACATTTCTAACACTTGCTACCCAAAAACGCAAACTTCGCAATTTTTTCTGGAATTTTAGGAGTCGAATTGCAAAAAATTTAACAATAATTTAAAAAACGATAATTTGCGTCATGTATTTAATTTTGCGAATCATACAATAGTTTCTTCTCAATGGAAAAAAGCAGAAACAACATTTTGCAAAACCTTCGGTATTTTCGCTGGGGACTGATTAACAAAATAATAATTTGTTTATATTAACACAGGATAGAGACTGAGTTTATAAATACTCAATCAAGTTTGCAAAATGTTTTGAACTTTCGTGGAGCAATGGAGGGCAAATTTTGCAAATGAATTTTTTTAAACAAATTGCCGACCCGATCACGTTTTGCAAAATTTGATTTTATGTTCAGCATATGAAAAAACAAATATACAACTTTTTTGAAGACCTTCGGAATTTTTGTTAATTGATTAGCTATTTCCGTTGGTCTATAATTGAAATTCGAAGTACACGAGGTGAAAATGATAAACTTTATCGACCGATGGATAAACATATGCTCTACATCTAAATAGGCATAGATTTGTACTACTGAAATATTGTGAAGTCGTTTAGTAATTGCTTTAGTAAGCATTTCTCACAATCTTTACCAGAAAACTGTTAATTTATTTAGTAAAGCTTAGTGTTCGAATTGCGAAGCCTTCGTAATCAAAAGTTTTTAACTGATTACTACTAATTCAGATTTTGGTAGTAGGTGTCAACTTTTCAGCACAGCTATACTTTTGTATGCACTCAAACATTCCCATTATTACTGCAAATATTAACCGATTTTCATGAATATTTGTTTTCAGTTTCTTCTAATTCTAGGATGAAACTAATTCTGCTAATGAAAACTGAATCAAGCCATGCTTTCATAATTTCAGTTTTTGTAACTGGCCTTAATCTCATAACAATGAAAGGTCATTCGATCCGGGTGATTTGACGCGCAGCGGGGTATCTGCCTCTTCTCGTTTAACAATGGTCGAAGAGCACGCTCAGATAACGCAGAGACATCCAACACTGAGCGCCACTGCCATTGTACTTACGTTTTTTGATTATTAAACAAAATATAAACATTTTTTCGAAAAACCGGCTCTAGTCAGCAAAACAGAATAGTATTTAGATGACGTATGCAAAAAATCAGACAAAAATATTCAACCGTGCGGCCGGAAACTGTAATACCGTTCTCTGACTCCAATAAATCCCCTTAAAAGAGTGGTATAACCCTTTCAACACCAGATACCCCCGAGGAACCCTTTTTTCGTATGCCCTGCCGGATATGATAGAAAACAACCCAATCTTAGACTCCTCGATGACAGTAGTAAAAATGAAAACAGCATTTAAAAAAATCTAAATATGGCAAGACCTCTGGTTTGGTCGAAATGAAGTACGAAATCTTGAAAAACTTACCTGATAACTGGATAAACTTTATAAATGACTTTTAAAATAAAGTTGTAGAAAATGAAAACATTCCAGAGGACTGGTCGCGAATATTAATAAAAATGATTCACAAGAAGGGAGATATACTTAATCCTTCCAATTGTCGGCCTATAGCTTTAGAAAAAATCGCAGCTGTTAAGATAAAATATTTATTGATTTTAAGAGTGCTTTCCCATCTGTTTCGAACAAAATATTATGGAAAAAAATTTATTCTACAAGAGTCGGAGGAAAATTTGAAAGAATTTCGATGGATTTTTATAAAACAGCGATAATTTCTGTCAAAGGAGATCATACATATTCTGGACCAGCGGAAGCGTCGAGAGGGGTTCCTCAAGGATAAACCTTGAGTCCTATACTATTTGCTATATTTATTGCAGATTTAGAAGAATTTCTTAAATCAAAAGGTGTGAGGGGAGTTGCTAATAAACCACCTAGTTAAAATACTAAACTACTTTCTGGATGATCTAGTTAACATGAGAAAAATACTAAAAGTAATTCGTGAATATTTCAAAAAAAAAAAAAAATTATAATTAACACTACAAAAAACAAAGATTGTTTTATTCCAGAAAGGAGGTCACGTCCACAAAAAATGCATCTTTTTATTTCAATGAGGAAAAAATTGAATTAGTAACTATGTATAACTCGGAACCCTATTTTCGGAATTTGCATCCCTAGCGGACCGACTGAACGGAACGGATACGCTACAGCGTATCCTTATAGTATCCACATCGTACCCTCTCCATATCATGCAAGAAAAACTCATTAAAAAAGGAAGATGAACATTTAACTTGTTGAATTTCTGATTCTACGTCAATTTCCCGTTAAAATGTCACGGAGTAATTGCAATAGTTTTTCTTGCAACGTTAAAAACTTTAAAAAAATATTATACCTGTCATTATTGTGGGCTGAAGGCGACTTCAAACGCATTGTCGTTCAGTACTGCTATGTACTTACGCGATTATGGATGCGCTTGAAGTCGCCTTCAGCCCACATTGTGGATAGGTATTATATTTTTTTAAAGTTTTTAATGTTGCAAGAAAAACTATTGCAATTACTCCGTGACCTTCTAACGCAAAATTTCACGTAGAATCCGAATTTCAACAAGTTAAATGTTCATCTTGCTTTTTAAATGAGTTTTTCTTGCATGATACGGAAAGGATACGATGTGGATACTATAAGGATACGCTGTAGCGCATCCATTCCGTTCATTCGGTCTGCCAGGGATTATTTACTGCCGCCTGAAAATTGATGACAAGTAACGCTAATCTTCCATTTCGATATATGACCTCCCTAATTTACAAACTAAAACCAGATTCTTAGCGACCTGTCGACAAACTTTTCAATAGCCTTGTATCTAGTACTTTTTTGTATGGAGCATAGGTCTGGGGACGCAGATATCTAATGAAATAGAAAGAATACAAATGTGCTACCATAAAAAAAATCCTCAGGATCCCGAAAAACACACCGGGCTATGCGATATGATTAGAGTTAGGAGTGTCTCAATTAGCAGTTCACATTTTCAAAATTGTATTAAATTGGATTGAGAAAATTCTCGATATGAATGAAGAAAGATACCCAAAAATATGCTTCCTTAGATTAAAGACCCTAGCACAGGGCTCACCACTTTCAGCAGGTGCTGACTGCCACAAGTGTATGACTGCCCCCAAGTTTTTCTGTCATTTTTTTCTTCGCTTTCCAGGAATCCTGAAAAGGGTTACGGTCGTTACGGTCACGGCTCGTTGCGGCTCATTGTTCACACCGAAGGGTCTGATTTTTTTCGACTTGAATTCACAATACATTTCATTTTTTCATTTCAAACTGTAATTTACCGTGAAGGATTAGGGACGAGTCGAAGGACAAGTTCGACAAAAAATGAGGGCCTGTTTGACCTAGTCTCGTGACTGCAATTGGCAGTCGTTGCAGTCGCTGACTGCCTTCTAGAGAGCCCTGTCCTAGCACAATATGATAGACGTTTAGTTTAATACCATTTGGCACTACAGATTAGAAAAATTGTTTAAAAAATAATAACTAAAGAAATATAATTTGTTTCATAAGAAGTTTAAATAGCTATAAATGTTGTTTCTTATAATCTTTTTTGAAAATAAACTTATAATTAAAAACATCACGTGATCGGCTTAAGGACCCCCTCCATGTGACTGTCCGTGATATTTGTTCTGCCCCCCCCCCAAACTCTTAAGTTTCGTGACTTATGAGCGTTGCCAGCTTTTCAAGTGCTCATAAATTTAGGGATTATAGAAACAACTGATTAGTATTTTCAAGAGAAACGAAATTGCTCATATGGTAAGTGCCACATGCCCATAAAGCAAATATCGTCCCGGTTTTCGAAATAATACTTAAGTTATTCGTAAACAGAGGCCTTTTTCAAACTCTTAGAAACAGGTATTGCGATCCTTAGTACTGACATGTGTTATGATATAATTAAGCCATAATACAGTTAGTACTATGAATCGTACTTGTTAGTAAATGCAACATCTTCACGGCAGAAAAGAAAGAGAAGATATTGTCAGGCTTAAACCGGCTTAACGTTAAAATCATTATTATTGACAATAAAGAGCAGGAACTGAAAATGCTATCCAAGATAATTATGGTCAGTAAGGTCAAAGAAATGCAATCGAGAATACTTCTAAAATTATGGCTGCAGATGAATAATGGCTGTTCCTATAAGAAAATATCAAGGAAGTAAAAGTTTTATTTTTTCAAAAGTTTCATGGATATACTGAATTATTCGACTTGTTCGCTCTCAATCATTAGATTGTCTAAGAATGACTCACAGAAAATATTTCGGAATCAGCCAAGTCCATCGAGCGGTAGCATTGAATAGCACCGAAACGTACTGAATCAATCGATATGTGACAAGGCAAGGAAGTTAATATAGTCCAATAATTACGAATCAATTGTTCATCAAGTCCCACGCATTTAGCGAAAAGAGCTGGTTATCCTGAGAATCTCTTGAATTTCCTTCGTTCGTCGTGCAAATTCAGCTTTATGCTTCTCGGATTTCATCAGCCATTTCTTCACATTGAGTCTGCAGGATATGTTCAAGATCAACTTGTATTATGTATAAATGTAACTTTGCACCTCTTCGAAAGATCATTAAACTGCGTGGGCGTAGCATGACAAGAAGGATATGCCTGCATAGATTTTGTATTCGTGATATGTACGCAGAACTTTACCATCTATCAACGTTAAATACAACCCGGATAGCACAAAAGTTTTCTTGAACATTCCTGAAACATTCCAATGGAAGGTTCGGAGAATTCCGAAAAATGTTCCAGTACGGTTCCCAGAAGTAGATAAATGTCCGCGTATCAAGGAAGGTTCTCAATGAAGGTTCAAGGAATGTTTGGAAAAATGTTCGCATTATAGATAAACGTTTATTTTTTCGGCCTGCTGGCCCTGAAAAATTGTCTTGCTTACAACCTCCATATTCCCTCCCTAGTGATCGCGGGACCTTGTAGCTAGTGGGAGGGCTTACGGGGCTCATTGACCAGAGATCCGAAATAGGTGAACCTGAGGGGCCGCATCGCGAGGTGTGGCTACTCTGGGGAACTGACGGACTCTGGTCGGTGAGACTTAAACCAAGGAGCGATCCTTCCAGGGGGTAATGGCAAAGCCCACTGGAATATCGAGAGCGCGAGTTCTCATGCTTCCAAGCTAAGATGTGATCGCCGTGTCGAGGGCTCAATGGCACCAGGGTCAACAAATCCTTGGACGCCCGGGCTGCCCCCCTCAGTAGAGGTGGTCAGGCGGGGGTTTCAAAGGAGGTGTCTTAACGGAGACTTTGGGACACCAGGTCGAATCCCATAGTATTTACACCCGCCCCCTGCAAGCGGGGCTCTGTGGGGGGTGTTTCTTATTTCCCTAGCTTCTCGTGGGACATAAATGTTTCCAACAAATTTAAAAAAACAAAACATAAACGATGAGGAATCCGTTTCGGGTCCATCATCCAACCCACCGCCAAAAGAGGGAGGCTCCGTAGGGGGCAACCCTCCAGAGGCGGTGCGAAATAGTGAAGATGGTGGAGACAGTTATGTCGAAGCCGTGGAAGTGCAGCTAACGGAACTCTCCGTAGGGAAGAGGCACCGTAGCGGAGCACAAAAAAGGAGAGCCCGTAATGCACGGCTCGCAAACAGCGGCCAAGGCTCCTCACAGGGGGCAGTGGCTGCTCAAACTTTACCCGGAGCAACTCCTCAGGCTTATTCTATAGGATTTGGACAGGTTGAGGGATGAAATCTCAAAAGGGATTGACGCGTTACCTCGTGAGGGACGCGCCCCCAGATTCAACGACATCTTGATTAGGTCTGGGGCTATCGTTGTGGAGGCCGCGGACATCTGGACACGAGACTGGATTGTGCAGAAAACCCCAATGTTCAGGCTTAGAGAAGGTCTGAACTTGGAAGTCAAGGGGACGGAGTGTCTACAAAGGTAGCGCAGAGCGACCGTACTGATTCCCGGCAACCCCGAGAGTCCGGCGACCGTTCTGGTGCGCCTGAGTTTTCAGAACCCGTCTCTACGAACTGATTCGTGGAAGGTGTTTTCCGACAGGCAGGGATCCAGGCCGAAGGGGAGAGGCTGGATTCTAGTCGTTGGTCTTCCCGAATCTTCAATCAGAGCCCTTGCGGCTCTAGATTATCGTCCCTATCTAGGGCCGAGTAGGGTTACCTTCCGGGTGACCCAACTGGGATCCGCAGGGGTCCCAGAAGCGTCCGGAGGTGCCCGACACTAGCCTTTCAATGGCTGAGACGGGAATCTCCATTACGCAGATTAATTTGCACCACAGCAAAGGCGCCTCGGCGGTTTTAGCCAGGCGCATGTCTGTGGTGCAGACAGGGCTCGCCCTAATCCAAGAACCCTGGTTATACAGGGAAAGGATTTGTGGCTTGTCAGGATGTGGCTCCATATATATGGGGCCACGCGAAAAAACGCCAAGGGCATGCATAGCTTTCAAGGGTATGGATGCGATCTTGGTGCCTAAATTCTGCTCTAGAGATCTCACCTTTATTAAGGTGAGACTCAGGGGCAGTAACGGAGAGAGGCTAGAGGTATTTATTGCCTCGGTTTATTTCCCTGGCGACGCCGAGAGACCCCCGCCTCCCAGAGAGGTGGAGGCTCTAATTCGGTATTTTCAAGAGAACAAGATCCCTCTGCTGTTGGGCTGTGATGCAAACTCTCACCACACGGTGTGGGGAAGCACAAACATCAATGACAGAGGTAGAGATTTAATTGAATACATAGCGGGCACAGAGCTGGAGATTCTGAATCGGGGTGATACTCCCACATTCCAGACTAAAAACAGGAGTGACTCTATGTTCAGGTGCACTGAGGAGCAGGGTAGTGGATTGGAGTGTCTCCGATGAGGAGTCTCTTTCGGACCATAAACACATCGTGTAGCGATTAACCCTAGGTAAACCAGTGGTTTCTAATATCAGAAACCCCAGAAATACACTTTGGGACACATATGAAGAGGAACTCAAAGGGAGGCTTGCGGAATTCCCCACAAGCTATGGTACCATTGATGAGTTGGAGCACGCCGCAGATTTTCTGCGAAGGGCTCTGACAACATCATATGAGAACAATTGCCCTACAAGCACAATTAAGTCTAGGAAGGGAGCAGAATGGTGGAACACCCACCTGGACAAACTCCGTAAGGAAGATTGGAGGGGCTTCTGCGAGGAATCGAAAAACATTCCGGAAACAGTGAGGCTCCACGAGATCCTGGCGAAAAATCCGGAAGCTCGCCTCGGGCTCATAAGGCTCGATAATGGTGAGTTTGCCGAAGATGAAGAAGCAACGCTGAATCTCCTGATGGAAGTTTACTTCCCGGGTTTTCAGCGAATCCGAACCGACCAAGAGGAGGAAGGCCGGGGCCAAGGTGTGGAAAGGGCCGACTGGAATTTCGCCGCTAAGGTCGTTGATTACAAAAAGGTAGAATGGGCCGTAGGGTCCTTCTGTCCCTTTAAATCACCAGGGGCGGATGGCATTTATCCAGCGCTTTTACAAAAAGGCATGGATTTAGTCGTCCCTCCTCTAACAAAATTATTCAGGGCAAGTATAGCCCTTAAACACGTGTCATCGGCATGGAAGGATGGCAGAGTGGCCTTCATACCCAAACCTGGGAGGGAGGGTTACACTGCTGTCAAAGATTTCCGACCGATCAGCCTAACGTCTTTTATCTTGAAGACGCTGGAGAAGCTGATCGAGAGATACATTAGGGATGAGGTGCTCTTGGCCTCCCCGCTGCATTGAGGACAGCATGCTTTCCAGGCAGGCTGCTCGGTAGAAACTGCGCTTCATGCTGTTGTGGCAAAATTGGAGCAGCAGTTGGAACAAAAGGGGTACGCTCTGGGCGCTTTCTTGGATATAGAGGGTGCTTTCAGCAAAAAACCAGATGGGGTGAAGGCCTAGTAAGGGGGATAGCTCCGCGGGGCTGTACACAGGGGGGTGTCCTGTCGCCCCTCCTGTGGTGCATTGTAGTGGACGGCCTTCTGCGAAGGCTAAATAAAGAGGGGTACTATACTCAGGGTCATTTTCACGAGAAATTATAAAGTTCCGAAAGTTGGCGCTCCTGTATTCTGTGGTGAGAAGCTGACGTGTGCAGACTCAGTTAAATATCTGGGAGTAATCCTAGATGGCAAGCTGAACTGGGCAAAGCACCTGGAGACCCAATGCAGGAAATTTGTCATGACTTTTTGGATGTGCAAGAGAGCCTTTGGGTTGACGTGGGGGCTAGGGCCTAAAATGCTTGCATGGCTCTACTCTGCTGTCTTAAAACCCAGGCTCCTACATGCGGCCGTGGTCTGGTGGCCACGGGTGGAACTTAAAACAATGCAGGACAGACTGCGAAGATTACAAACGCTAGCATTTAGGGGTTTGACTGGAGCAATGAGGACTGCGCCCACAGCGGCGATAGGATTCATGCTCTGTGAGGAACCCAAACATGTTGCGATAACCGCTAGAGCGGCACACGCGATGGGCCGTCTGGCAAGAGCAAATAGATGGACCAAAGCTGTCCGCGTCTGCATCTCAAGCAGGGATCTGTGGAAAGCAAATGGTAACCCACTTCTCCAGGGGGAAATCTGGTATACAGATGGCTCCAGGGGAGAGGGAGGGTCAGGAGCAGGAATTTATGACATTAAGAGAGGGAAAGGGATAGGGATCACACTTGGGCGACACGCTACTGGCTTTCAAGCGGAGGTCCTGGCCGTCCTTCTCTGTGCTGAAATACTAATAGAGCAAAACGCTGCTGGCAAACAGATTACGATCTGTTCGGACAGCCAAGCGACACTAACTGCAATAGGGAAACCAGACATTACATCAGAACTGGTTTGGGAATGCAAAATGGCATTAAACCAACTTGCAGAAAAAAACAAAGTGGCTCTCATATGGGTCCCTGGTCACACAGGGATCAAGGGCAACGAAAAGGCGGACCAGTTGGCGAAACGCGGCGCAGCGAGCGAATTCATAGGACCGGAACCGGTACTGGGAATAGCGTCTTGCTGTGTCGGGATGGCCATTAAAAGCTGGATCCGAACAAAACACCGGAAATGCTGGGAACAAACCCAGGGTTGCCGTCAGGCGAAATCCATCCTGGGGTATACCTATAGGATGGGCAGAGCTAGGGAAATCCTGGGTTTACCCAAGAAAGATATAAGGACAGTGGTACGGACCCTAACAGGGCACAACCACTTGAACTATCATATGCACAAAATGGGCAGGAAATGCGGCAGGGATGGCGAAACATCCCTGCATGTATTATGCCAGTGCCCGGCATTAGCTAGGCTCAGGCAACAGACCCTCGGGGCCCATTTTATGGAAACAGAGGAAATTGCAACGCGATCAGTGGTCGACATACTGGGCTTCGTCAAGAGGTCTGGATTCGACTGCTGAGAGTGAATAAGTAAGGGTATGGCACAATAGGCTTTATAGCTTGAGCGCCAGGGGAGCTCTTCATGGGCTTGCCACCCGCATTAAAACTAACTAACCTCCATATTTGACAGAATTTGTCTTAAAATTAGTTCTTACAAACTAATACCCATCCACACCTTAATGCCACCTTAATTCTACGACCGCTCGCTCTTAACGCTATGCCTTCTTCGCTTCGCTCGCTTTGCCTCGCACGCATGTCTCTATCTTTCACCTTGCCTCGCATTGCCAACCTCTGCCTCCGCGGATGCTATCAGATGACTTTTTAAAAAAATAGTTGAATTTATAACCACATAGTTAAATTTTCAACCTACAGAGATGAATTTTCAAGCATATATTGGAATTCAAACAAAAATTAATTATCAAAGAAACTGTTGCATTTACAACAAAATAGTTTAACTTTCAAGCCAATGGGACGATTTTTTAATGAGATAGTTAAATTTTTAACCTAATAGTTGAATTTGGAAGTAACCAAGATGTATTATCATTATATTAACATATTTTTATGCAAACGTAAATTTTTAAATTAGAACATCTAAAAACGGTTTATTGTTTGTACAATAGGGTGAGCCGAAAAAATAAATATTTTTATTTTTTCAATCAGGATAGGAAAAATCTGATTTTATATATAAAAATAGATTGCTGTGATTTTTTACAGATATTTAAAACAATATCTTCCGCTAGAAGAAATTATTTGAAGTTTGAAAGTACGAAAAAAGTGATTTTTTCGACATATTTCAATGCTGCTTCCAAAGTTATCTTAAGAATAATTTCCCCTGTACAAATTCGTTCATCGAAATATGCCATACGATTTAAAAAAAAAATTCTGGTGGCAAATAAACTTACCTAAATTCACAATTTTACTTAAAAACTAATTTCTTTTTTTGTAAACTAAAGTGCCTACAAGACGTAATAATTCTTTTTTAATTATCCTTTTTCACACGTATTTTATAACATAAAGACGCATCAAAACACTAAAAAATGTGACTTTGGTGCGTCAATGAGTAAAAAAATATTTTTTATGATTACCAACAGCCATACCACGCTGAAAAAACCAGTTCTCGTCAGATCACTGAAGTTAAGCAGCGTTGGGCGCGGTTAGCACTTGGATGGGTGACCATTCGAGAAAACTGAGTGCTGTTGGCACATCGTGGGTGTGGTGAGCCCACACTTGTAGTTATTTACTACAAGTTATCAACCTAGAAACACTACCCGAATCGGGTAGTGTCACGCCTACCCCGAAAGGGAAATGGCTTAATGGTATACATACCAAATTATTGTGTTGTGATTTCTCCATAGTTTTTTGTAAATAATATTAGTATTTTCTCTCAATTTACAATAATACGATCTTACTAACCCCTTTGCAGAAATTCACGTTCTTTTTCGTCGGGTGTGTTATTAAGTTTAACCCTTCTACTTGTAAGGTTACCGCTCTAATAATCATGCAACTCTTGCGTGATTGTATAATATACAATTGCTCTAAGGTTGGGTCTATTTTGTTCTTGAAAAACAATTATTACTAATAATTTATAAGAAAATATTATTACTAAACAAGTATTAGTAGCGTTATTTTGCAGCAAATTATTAAAGAAACATCATGTTCGAATAAAATGTCTTAACTAAACAGAAATTAATTTAGGGACGTGTTTTGTAAACATATTTAAATATTGTCGAGTACACACAACCGTTACCTTACAAGTAGAAGGGTTAAACTTAATGACAAACCCGACGAAAAAGAGCGCAAACTGCTGTACATGGGTTAGTAATCTGGTATTATTATAAATTAAGAGAAACTACTAATTTCATTTACAAAAAAACTATGGAGAAATCACTCACAACACAATAATTCGATTATCATAAAAATATTTTTTTGTTATACGTGCGTAAGAAATGCTAATTTGAACGTGTGATTAACAACCGCAAAGTGCTAAATTCTCCACGAAATCATTATTGCAGTGTATTAAAAGTTCGTTTTATAGATATCCTTGATATTTTTCACGCAAAAAATATATTTCTTCACGCCAATCGACGCCTGCTGCCATCTCTTGATATCAAAAAGAATTACCGAAAAGCGCGGGTCTATTTGAAATCAATAAATACTATCAATAATAATACAGATAAATATTACGAATCTTTGTTACTTGAAAAAATTAATTGAATCGAATCTAAGAAATAGTTCATTTCTTTAAATAATTTATTATTAATATAATACTACAAGTGCATACTTTATAATTTTAAATAGATCCGGCTTTACGGTACATGCGCAGTTGAAAAAGTCGCGGTGCGTTAGCACCACTGGGGGAAACCCGAGTCTCTTTTACTTTTGATAACTACATAACCTATAAATCAGTAGATTCTTTTCTTCTGTTCGAGGGCACCGCTCCCGAACCCCCGTTCCCTGCCCCCACAACCCCTTGTTACGCACTTATAACAAAAAATAGTATGAGTTACTCGCGCGGGGCCACCGATTGTCCGCACTCGTTGCTCAATATACAATTTTATTATTATTATTTTTTTTTTGTTCAAACTTTTTCTCGGGTGAACCCGGTTTTTCGTCATAGCCACGGACGAAGTCAAGTGACTTATGAGATGAGGATGTTATAAGTTATTTTAATACGATGTGTGAAATCATTTGCGATGATGTTGCAGGTACAAAATTAGGAGCATGGTGTAGTTTGCAGTTTGTCTTTACCGCTGTTATCCTTACACAGCGGCCGTGATTGTTGGAGGTGACAACAGTCGCCTCTGCATGCTTTCTGAGAGCTACCATGTTTATTATTATTTTTTTGTTTCAAACTTTTTCTCGGGTGAACCCGGTTTTTCGTCATAGCCACGGACTAAGTCAAGTGACTGATGAGATGAGGATGTTTTAAGTTATTTTAATACGATGTTTGAAATCATTTGCGATGATGTTGTAGGTACAAAATTAGGAGCATGGTGTAGTTTGCAGTTTGTCTTCACCGCTGTTATCCTTACACAGCGGCCGTGAGTGTTGGAGGTGACAACAGTCACCTCTGCATGCTTTCTTAGAGCTACCATGTATCACGCCATAGGTTCTTAGTCACTTGCTTCCTGATGGTCTAGGAAGTTTCTTACAATGCGACAGGTGTTTAACAAAACCGCCTTCTGAACTGCCGCCAGTACCCTCCTGACTCCTATATGTTCAAGATGTTCACTGCATCTTGCGTGCACATTGCCTGTAGCCGAAATCACAATAGGATGAATAGATGCATGCTTTACATTCCTCCATATTGCCTTTATTTCATGCCTTAGCTCGCTATACTTATGGATCTTGGTTGTATAGGTTGCCTGCAAATTTCGGTTAAGTGGACAAGCAATGTCGATGATGTAGACTCTTCCACCTTTTTTTTCTCGCATCACGACTTCAGGTCGATTGGCTCGGATGTTATGATCCGTCTGCATGGTCACATCCCAATATAAGATGTCATCTTCATTTTCTAAAACGGGCATTGGAATGTATCTATAGAAAGGCATCCATTCTGTTAAGAGTCCTAGGTTTAGGGCAAGTTGTTAATGTATAATGCCCGCCACATAATTATGTCTGTGCGTATATTCTCTTTGAGCCATTACGCGACAACCATCAATAATGTGCTCGATGGATTCGTTGGTATCTCCACATAATCGGCACCGGTCAACCACGTCTTGATGTAACACGTGTTTGCGATAATTCCTGGTGCTGACAACCCTATCCTGAATCGCAATGACGAATCCTTCCGTTTCTGGATATAGGACTCCCTTTCTCAGCCAAATATTGGATGCCTCACTATCCACTTCATATTGATCTAACGTTTTGGGGTGCTCGCCGTGGATGGCTTTCTGTCTCCATTGCGTTTCTAATTCCTCTATGGTTTCTGCCCTGATATTCAAGGCTTCCTCTGAGGACAAATTCAAGGGCGTGTAGTCAAGATCCGCTTTACAGATCGTATTGTAAAGCGTAACATCTCCCTTGCTGTTAAAATAGTCCCGCAACTGTATAACTTGTGACTCACACAGTTTCCTGACATCTACAATGCCCCTACCCCCTCTATGTCGTGGTAGAACTACCCTTTCAATCGCCGAATTACTGTGGTGCATACGGTGTTTCGTCATTTCTACGCGGATGATTCTGTGTAATCGTTCGAGGTCGGTGTTCGACCATTTGATGAGCCCAAAGGAGTACGTGAGAACAGGGATGGCATAGGTGTTCATTGCCCTGATCTTGTTTGCCGAGTTAAGAGAACTCTTCAGAACCAATCTGAGTCTTGTAGTGAAGGCAGTCGTTAGGCTTTTCTTAACTATCGTATGCTGAATACCCTTGGATTCGAGAATACCCAGGTATTTATATGACTCGCCCTCAGCCATTGCCTCGATGTCATTCACGAAATCGTTCTCTTGATCTGCGGTCCCTAATTATCCTCTGATTAAATGCACTGTTCTGCATTTATCTAGTCCAAACTCCATATGGATATCGTTGGAAAACTGCTTTGTGACATCGATCACTTGCTGCAGTCTCTTGTCCGAACTAGCGTACAGCTTCAGGTCATCCATGTATAGAATATGGGTCAATTGATGACCATCCTCGTTATCATGTACTATGAACCCATGAGACATGCTATTTAGAGTTTTGCTCAGAGGGTTCAACGCTAAACAGAACCATAATGCACTGAAGGAGTCTCCTTGGAATATACCCGTCGTAATGCGTATTGATCTAGTTATCCTTGGTTGTCCATGATCAAAATACTTGATTGTTGTACCCCAAAGCATCATCGCACGATTTAGGAAGTCAATGATGCCATGTGCAAGTTCCTTTGATTTTTACGGGCTTGCGTCATGGCAACAGCGTCTATGGTGACTAGATCTTTACTGCCTCGGGAGTTTTTACAACATCCTTTTTGTTCTTCTGTAAGGATGTCATTCTCGTCGCAGTGACAATATACCTTATCTGCTATGATAGCTGTAAGACATTTATATATTGTTGGAAGACAGGCTATCGGTCGAAATTCAGATGGATTTTCAGCGTCTGGTTTTTTAGGCAACATATACGTAGTTCCCTGCAGCATAAAGTCTGGCATTAGATCTGGATGTTCGATGATCTTCGGAAAACACCGTGCCAACGCTGAAACATCTAAAGCTGTGATGTTCGTCAGCTCCATTTCAGGGTTATTGCTTGCTCTTGCTTTCTCCAGTTGGAACCACGCAGTGTCCAAATTACTTCTGTTAGTTTTTCCCCAAACATCTGACCAATAGTTAGTCATGTCTTCCAATTGAGGAACTTCGGTGTCTTGTTGGTTATTTTGCTTTACACTCAGTTCACGATAGAGCCTTCTTTCATCTGCCTGAAAGGTTCGATTTTGTTGTCTTCTTGCACTACTTTTCTTGTACCGGCGCAGTCTAGCATTAAGAACATCAAGTCTCTGCCGCTGGGAGTCTATAATCTCATCCAATATTGCTGGTGTCAATGTCTCGATGTACCGAGGGTGGATGATTTTAATAACATGATGTATCAGCTTTCTGGTTCGATTTCCTTTTTTATATTGAGTCAGTCGACCCAATTTGCACCTTACTTTGCTGACATCCATATCCAACCTGATCTTCCATGGTGGATCTCGCTCCTGTCTTAGGACAAAGACTGCATTTAAAGGCCTGGTTCTGCGGCCCAACGTTCTAACGGTTGCCACAGCTGCACAGTATACTAGGTGGTTCAAGATGCTCCCGGCCTAACAAAGAAAACAAACGATTTTTGTCAAACTTAATATTTATTCTTCAACATAGTCCCCTTGGAGCTCGATACACATAGTCCAAACGATTTTCCAACATTGCGATGCATTTTGAATAGTAAGATTGCTGAAGGCTGTCAAAATAGCCCTCAGTTTCTGATTCAACTTCTTCATTCGTCGCAAATCTCTGTCCCTGGAGCCATCTCTTCAAGTTTGGAAACAGATAATAGTCGCTGGGGGCTAAATCTGGAGAATACGGGGGGTGAGGAAGCAATTGAAAGCCTAACTCGTGTAATGCAAAATTGAATGTACTGACTCAGATGATATTCCTACGGCCTCAGCTATCTCACGCACTTTTACTTTTGGATCATCCAATACCATATCGTGGATTTTTTGCACGATTTCTGAAGTTTTCGCTGTTTTTGGTGCTCCCCCGGCGTGTTCATCTTTTGTGCGCATTCGGCCTCTTTTGAACTCGGCAATCCAATATTTTACGGTTGAATACGATGGAGCAGATTCACATAATATCAGAAAATTCTAGCGTCACTATTAAGTGAAAAATCCATCTGAAACCTAGTACAAGAGTTTGCACCTCTAACGCACTTTGTGTTGCGTTCAAATGCATAGGTAAAACCTTGCTGTTCAGGTGCTCTATTAGTGCACGCAGATCACCTGTGATGTTCATCTTGGGCAGTGAATGCCTTTGTGTTGGTTCTACATGTCTGAACTCTAGTAAAGCATGACCAAAATTCCTTTCAAGGTGCTGTAGCTTTTCTGGAACTTCGCTGTTTAGAACATCGTTTATAATGTCCGGATGTGGTTCTAGTCTATCCGGTACTTGATGTTCATTATCCCTAGCACCTATGCCTTCAGCTGCAATCAAGTCCTCGTTGTTCACATGTTCCAATGGAAGTTCATCAATAGGAAGCTGCTGTTCCACTTCCATTTCGATGGCAGCTATTTCAACAGCCGAAAGCAATTTGTTTACAGATATTGAGCGTTTTTGATCTGCTAGATTCTGCTCATTTATTCTTGTGGCTAGTCCTGAGTACTTAAGTAAGAAGAGACGATGATGTTCTCTCCTTACACTTTGCCCACTTTTCTTTGCCAAAAAATAAGAGCGCATCACATCTCTGTTCATATGGTATGTCCATTTTAATCGCCTCCTTGATTGTTGAACCTCTGCTTCTGGCACTGGTTGTATTAGCCCATCTACCTCCGGAGGATGTGGTGGTGCTGGATCATCACCAGGTTGAGGAAGAACATCAATTGCCACTGCTTGTTCGTGTGACGCGGCTTCCTCTAACTGCTGTTCATTGCCGTTGTTTTTCCACTCCAAATCAACCTGCTGTTTAATCTCCATTGCTCAATCTTCTGAGATGAGTAGATTGGTCCTGATGTCCTTCACCTTAGCGATTATTATTATTTTTATTATTATTATATATTATTATTATTAAATACTACATGACTATAATTTTTAACAAAAAGTCGGCTGAAATGACTTACTCCAGGATCTTTCCTTACTCCAGGATCTTTTAATGACTTCTTTTCATGAGATGGCGATACATATTTATACGGCTGAGGAGGCCCTTCGTCGAAGGGCGAAACGTTAAAGTTTCTTAATAAATTTTGGACCAGTATACCAACAATCATAACATCTTCTAATTAATTTTATTACCTGGTCGACATCAAATAACATCATCTAATACAATTTTATTCTTTAACGCACCAAAGTCACCTTTTCTTTTAAATATTTTGATGTGCCCTCGTAGATTCTGATGCTTATTTATGTTATAAAAGACGTGTAAAAAGGATGAAAGGAAAAAAATGTATGCCTTTTGAGCTCTTCAGTTTACAAAATAATGTTAGTTTTTAAGTAAGTTTATTTACCACAACATTTTTTTTCTTTAACAAATGTTTTTTGAAATCATATGCCATATTGGGATGATCGAACATGTACGGGGGGAAATGATTCTGAAGATAACTAAGGAAACAGCATTGAAATATGTTGAAAATCACAGAAATCGACTTTTATATATAGAATGAGATTTTTCCTATCCTGATCGAAAAATTAAAAAAAAAAAATTTCGGCCCAAACTAGTGTCCAATTTAAGTTGTGATTACATTTAGTATAAAAAGTAAAAAAAAACGGAATCAAAGCGATTTAAAATTTTTTTATTTTCGAACAATACATTATTGAATGCGCGTGAATCCCGTATTCTGATTTGTTTAAACGAATTGAGACGCATTTAGATGAATTGAGACAGCGGGAATTGAATGCGTGTGAATGCATACAAATGCATGGTCAAGATCGATTCGAAAAAAATTAATAAAAAGTACATGCGTCGCGACTTGAACCAGCGATCCCTCGTGTATCAATCCACAGTGTCCTCACTGAGGTACGGGACAATTTACTAAATATTTACAATAAATTCTGTATGCCCTACACGTTGGTTTTCCTGTTACGGGGCGAATTCGAGTGTGTATTTTACTCTCACGAATTCAGACGCATTGACCAATGTTGGAGCGTTTGCGTGCTGACGCATTGAAGTGAATTCGCTGACTTCAAATTTTTTCACCGCATTTGTACGTATAGGAAGATTCCAAATTGAAATACGGTCTTCTCGAATTTACACGCATTGAAACACTGGTCCAATGCGTCATTGTCGCTAAGCGGGATTTGCGCGGTGTCTTACTCTTTTCAATTCAATTCGTATCAATACTTTCTTTTTTGCTGAGAATTAGGTTAATCTGATTTACAGGGCTATCATCTAAGTACAAACCACAAGTTATAAAAATAAAAGGTTTTCATGTGCAATTCTTCCTCTTTTTATTTAATAATAATAATATTTAAAACAATATATTTTAAAATCCGGCATGAATTTTGAGGCTCGCAATTCACCGTCATGCGTGCTACTTTCACGATGCGCGAGACATATGTATCGCAATTGAGGGTGCATATGTCTGCTTGGATGATGATGCGCCGTGCGGATTAATCTGCAGACGTGCGAGTCAATACTCCATAATTGTGCGCACATATTGTTATCTTGGTAGATAATGATAATTTTCTAGAAATTTTATTGACAAATTTGAAAAAGATCTAATAGATACTTCGGTTTAAAAATGTGAATAGATCTCACATAAAATTTATAACATTCGCTCAAAAAATAAACATAACAAAAAATGGTTAATTAACCCCACTGATCAAGAGATTCCAACATAAAAGGGTTTCGTAGCCTATTGAGCCGTTGATCAAGTAATTCAAACCTCACCCTTCTATACAACCCATGCTTTCCTCTCTCCACCCTACTTCCCCACCCCGCATTTCACCCTTCCAATCCCTCCCTTTCCCAGCTTATTCTTCCCCTTCTTCCCCTTTGTTCACATCCACAGCTAACACTCACCTTTCTCTACTTCTCTTTTTCAGCTATCACCTTCCCTCCCTTACTCACCCGCACTACCCTACTAGCCATCCCTTCACTTACCTCACTAGCCTCCCTTACTTCTCCACCGATCATTTAATCTCACTCCCCCTTACCAACTTTCCCATAATTCCCAACCCCTCACTACCTCTTGCCCCTCCCTAAACTTCCCCTACTTCAACTCCACTAAATTTCCCCTACTCCCACTCCACTTATTTCCCTTCGCTTCCCTTCCTGGGAAAAAAGTACGACGGACGGACCCCCGACGAAAACAAACTTATCAGTAATAAATTCTAATAGGGCCAAGTACTTAAAAAGTTACGATTGCCGAAAATAGTTACTATGCGTCGGACGTATTTTAACTTGGTCTCGCAGGACTCACGCAGCCCCTGGTTCAGGAGTGTCTCCCTCCCGAGGCGCTATATTAATCTTATCACCAAGCTTCGTTCGAGATCAATCCATCAAATATACATATAATCAAACCATCTAATATGGGAATGCCCTGATCCGGATTTATCCCATTCTAGGCCAGTATTCTTAGACTTCTTATATGAGCGACGACCGGATCTCGCCACCGAGGACTTTGACATATTTGATCTGGTTTTGACCGTGATAAGGATATCAAACGTGCTATGGGTCCATTTTTGTTTTGAAACTCCATATTCATGTAATTACTTCATTGTTCCTTTTCAGAATTTGGCTGGACCTCCTACTGTCCTTTTCATTCTGCCGAGATGCGGACGAAGACATCCTAGACGCAATCTCATCCCAGCAGGACGCAATGACGGAATAATTCTTCTCACACAAATATGTGGCATGGCCAAAACATAAAACCTCAACAATAATTACAATTTGTATAGTTTTGAATAGTTAACCAATCTTCCAATTGGTTCAATCTGTGATATTTCTTCCCTTTTCCCTTACCGAGAGCATTACAGACATGGCCTATTGATAACAAGAAGCCAGTGCCACGGTGGGAGAAATCTCAACTAAGTGGCAAGAAGACGATATTGATGACGAAGAACAGGATATTTTCTTTGCTGCCGCTGTCATTGACAGAACGCGTGCAACTTGACGCAATAATATATAACAGAGGCAGCGAACGACCTTCTTCTCGGGTTACAATTTTATCTTGTAGTTTAGGACGCACATAATATATTGTGATATTGAGGCTATTTTCTATTGCCACTGTGTTTTTTTAATTTCTAGCGCTAAAAAAATAAACTTATTGCAATTACGGCATTACCTGCTAACGTAAATTTTAACATAAATTATAATTGCAACAATTTATATATTTATTTTGTTCATTATAATTCGATATTACTTTAATATTACTTTAGGGTTACTTTATGTTTACGCTGTAGCGTAAGGCTAGCCTTAAGCTGGTCCGCCAAGGTTTATCAAGTTATGTTAAATGTCGACAACTTGTTTTCCCTACTCTCTGAAATCGATTTTTCTATATAGTCATGGTGAAAAAAGGGTGCGCAACTCGTGCTCAAGGCCAGGCAATCGTGGCTCGTGTGCGAGTACATGTGTAGTACTCGTCTCCTGTGCGCATCCGACTCGTGTTGCGCATGCACACTCTTGACTATTACCTGGTTTTTGGCACTTGTTACACGAAGGGTGTGTTAAAAGCGGCATTTCATGAAATCATTCAGAAAACTTTTAAAGCAATGTTCCCACAATTTTCCACCTGAACATTCTGTGTTCGTTTAGGAAATTTTCTAGGAATATTCCTAGAGACCGAAGTTTATGCGATGAAAATAATGGCACAGTGTCTCAAAATTAAACGTAACTCTCAATCTTATTCTAGATACTTCCTTGGCAATGGTTGAAAAATAAATATTTTATACTAATAATCTTGCCTACAAAATATAGGGAGAAATCTCGATTAGCCAACTTCATACTAAGATGTCAACCAATACAGTTAAAACAGCTTTTAACTGGTTTTTAGGCATTAATGGCATTAATGATTTTTCATTTCTTTTTAACAATCATTTACTTTGGAAAACTTATTTTCTTGTCAAACTAAGTGCTGATGCTTGATTAATACATAAAACAGAAACAGTTTACAGGCAAAAACAAAAAAAACTTAATAAATATTTGGAAATCAAAAATTTTGGTAATATAGAATAAGCCTACCCATTTTGAAATATTATTTCAAAAAGAACTGAGCAGTGCAAATTATTATGAAAACTTTTAGTTTATTTTACAAAGAATTTATAAAATAAAATAAAACTCCAAATTCGATAACTCTTTAAAAAAAAAAGGTTTTTCAATGAAAGAACCCGAGACTTCTTTTTCTTTTCGTAAGTGTAATAAGTCATGGGCATTTAAAAAATTTTTTGATATGAATATTTTCTTTTGTGAATTCGACATGAAGTGTCGTACGTGAACCTTGAAAAAAAAATAATTAAAATTAAAGAGAGTCCGGTTTTATACGGCCACATCATTTTAAAAGTAATAACCTTTACACAAGATTAACACTAATCAGAGAAGTTGTTATTTTAAGAAGTAATTGTTTTTTGTAGAATATTCTAAATTACCTCATCAGCATCAATAAGGCAAACTCCATCTTCCCTCAAGACTAATACACCGTGCAGTAAGCGGCGTCGTTTAGGATCCGGCGGTAGCGCAGAATAACGTTTCGCTTCGGCTTTCAGCAAAGCCAATGAAGCATCTACTGGAACTTTGGACGTCGTTGTGATGACACATGTTTCTCCATTTGCTGGATTATAACAATTTGTTCCGAACTCCTGCTTAATTTTCTCCTTAAGGTATTCCATTTTAGCAAACTCTCCATGTACTAGCATCACATTTTTAGGTTCGCAACTCTGAATCAACTGCATAATTCCTTTCGCGTCAGCGTGTGCCGAAAATGACAAGTACTCTACCGCCATTTTAACTTCTACGATCTGACGATTTTCAAATTCAATTCTTTTCGTGCCACTAAGAACTTTGTGCCCCACAGTACCTTGTACGCAAAATCCAGGCATGATTACCATATTAGCGTCATTTGGTGCCCATTTTTTGAAGATTTGTAGGGAAAGACCCGCGTGTAGCATTCCAGGAGTGGCAAATACGACCATCGCACCAGGATTATCTATATAAGCCTTATCAAAGGGTTTTATATGTTTAAAATCGAACATATTCCGCTGCACAAAAGTCTTTTTAATTTTTTGATTAGTCCACGTGATGAACATTTTGTAGTAATTGTTAGCCTTCTCTGTTAGGCCCAAGGCAAAGTAAACAGGGACTTTAAGATTCATTCTCTCCCAGTAGGTTTCCAGTAGGATGCATAATTCTTGTGCACGGCCGAGAGCGAAAACCGGTATCAGCACTTTGCCGCCTCGGTCTATACATTCGTGAACCTAGAATGAAATTTCAAAAAATTACTTCTGAAAAAACTCAGCTCATTACAATGCAAACTTTGCAAGGCGCACTATAATCAAAAGCGCCTGATAATACTTAAACTTATGGCATAATACAATAACGACAAGAAATATGAGGACCCCTTCAAAGAAGCAATTTATTAATCTAAATTATTCCATCTCGTTTTGTTCTTGAAATATCCTGAGAGAAGTGAGGATAGGGTCGGCGAAGAATTTCTCAACTGCAAAAAACAAACTTTAAAGAAGATTTTCTGCAAATGTGTGTAGCTTTTTTATGAAGCCAAAACTTTAACAGAAATAGTTGAATTTTCAACCAAGAAGAATAATTTATAACCAAAAAAGACGAATTTTCAACAACAAAAATTCAACAAAATATAAATAAATATCCAAAAAAAGAGTTAAATGTTCAATAGTTAAATTTTCAGTTAAAAAAAACTCATTTGCAACAAAAAACAAAAAATTTTCAGTTGGAGTAGTTCAGTTTTCAGTCTAAAAAATTATTTTTCACCCAAAAAACTAATTTTCAACCAAATAGTTGAATTGCCAACTAAAAAAAATGAAATTTTAACCAAATAGTTAGATTTTTAACTAAAAAAGATTAATTTTCAGCCAAAAATGGAATATTCAAATGTTCAGTTAAAAAAAAAGACGATTAAGCAACTACAGATTTTAATAGAAAACTGGTGTATGGTAGTGAACACTGCCCAACCCATTTATAAAATTAAACAAATCAAAAAAAGACGATTAACACTGTTGTTCTTCCCTCCATTGCATAAAAATGGTATACGTGTGATTGTATTTTTCACGCGATTTTTCTGAAATCAAATTTTTCTTGGCTTCGAAAGCCTTGTTACGTACCTCTAGTGGAAGAAGCGGACAGACTCGGAAAGACTGCGTCGAAAAGATTCGGAAAAATTTAGGAATGTTTTTAAAAAGGGTTCGGTAAGAGTTTCGAAAGAGGTTCCGTTCTGAGCCTTTCCGAATTGTATGTAAACTTTGCTTTCGATTTCTTTCCGAACGTCGAGCTGTCCCGCAACCTTTCCACGTCTTTCCGAATGACCCACACTCCGACTTCTTTTCGATCGTTTCCGAATGTCCCGCTAGTTAACTCGTTCAGAATGTTTCCGATTTATTTCCGAACGAATTCCCACTTTACTCTTTCCGAATCGAATCAAAAAATATATATTCTCGTTATAATAATTGATTTTTATCTTCAAAGAATTTCAAATTGCAGTAATCCTATTGATTCCTGTTGATTCCAGAAAAGACGATTCCTAAAAACCTAGAAGCACTCCGCCGCCGGGCAGACATGGAACTTTACGCCCGCTACACATACACTGCACCAAGCAAGTGAGAATATGGAGGAAATTATCTTTATCTTAAAAAAATTGTATCGCTGGACCCACAGGACAGGACAAAAAGTGTCGTGTGTATCAAGGGCGTACGGCTGTTTTGCCTCATGTGAATGTCGCCCTCGCTTCGCTCGAGCGGCAAATTCACACTCGTCAAGATAGCCTTCTTTACGCCCTCGATACTCAATGTACTATTTTGTATGGTAAAAATAATACACTATGAAATATAAATTGCTCTGAGCTAGACTGAATGATGAAAAGCCATAAGAAGCGTCACTTTGATCGATTTCCATATTCACATTAAAAAACCAAGGTTTACTGTGAAGTAACTGAGCACAATGACGTTTTACTGCAAACACTGGAAAACACTACCAGAAATTAGGAATATCCGAAATCTTTTGTGACTTCAATCAAGTAACTATTCGATTGCACAAATACTCGACTGAAACAAAGCAATTAAATGTTATAAGTTTTGAAAAATGTCGTTAGTGAGCGTCAATCTCTGCCAATAATAATGATTTTTGTAGATCTCACAAAAAATGTAGTCACATTTAATTGCATTGTTTCAAATGGTCTATGGTTCAATCGAGTTTGGTTCAATCGAGTACCTACCATAATCGATATGAGTGAAATCGAAGAAACAAAATGGCGACGCCAGAGGCAATGATAGCGATTTTCCCAAGATTTTTTTTTTAAATCACAGAAATTTTCGGATATTCCTAATTCTTCATAGTGTTTTTGGTCAAACATTATTATGTGCACTTATTTTTGAAGTCAATCTGTTGTTTTTTTACTGTCAATATAAAAATGGAGCCAAGTGACGTTTATACAAGTCCAGCTCGGGGCAAATTGTATCTCATAAAGTACACTTTTTTTACAATACAAAAAAGCAACTTTGTGAAAAAAGGAGATAGAGTAATTAAAAATAATAGTCAAGCAAAAGGAATATTTGAAATTTGGATGTAAAAAAGGCTTTCTTAATCGTTATGAAATTTTCCTATTTCTAGGTTTTTAGGAAAAATCTTTACTGTGAGGAGTCAATAGAAATCAAGTTAAATATTGCTTGAAATACAATTTTATTTAGGTCTTACCGAAAACATAGATTCGGAAAATACAGTCGTAGATACGGCCGTTTGTTTTCAATAGAGAAAAAAAAGTGGGACAAACAGGAAACAATTCGAGAATCATCGGAATAAGCTATCTGGGACTCTATGAAATTTATTCGGAAATATATATTCGTTACAATATATGTATAATAAATTCATTAAATTTATATTTTACAATTCACAATTATTCGGAAAAAAATCGGAAAAATTCGGAACGAAGTAAATAGTGGGACACGGAGAAAATTCGGAAAGCATCGTAATAAGATATTTGGAATACTGCGATATTTATTCGGAAAGAAATCGGAAACGTTCAGAACTAAGTAGACGCAGTGGGACGCTTCGAAAAAAGTTCGGAAAGACGACGGAAATCTTCGGAAAAGAGAGGCGTTCGGAAAGATGTCGGAAGCAAAGTTCACGTACGATTCGGAAAGGATCGGTACGGTACCCCTTTTCGATTATTTCCGTTTGTTCCACTGTATAGTTCGGAGGCGCTTAAAATTCTAATATATCATCCTCACTTTAATTTTCTTCTTTTTGCACGCACGAGCTACATGCGCGCGCATGATTTGGCACGTAACAGTGTTGCCAGATCAGGAGTTTTATTTAAAATTCAGGAGTTTTTTCGGCCGTCCGGAGAATTTTCAGGAGTAAAAATTGTTTAGGAGTTTTTTTCAGGAGGAAATTTATATCTTTAGGAGTTTTCACTAGGAGGATATCATTATCAGAAATGCCTAGAGTCTTTCTTTTCTTCCCAAACCGAAGGGCCTATGACAAAGCCACAGAACGCGTCCTCGGGTTGCGGTTAGAGGGTCCTGTACCAAGGGTTTCTGCTGAATATGGTTACAATAATTAATAAGCAGTCGCGGACAATTGTCCAGGGCTGGTCCCGAAGGAATAACCCCTAAGCGGAGGCGTAACAACCGTGCCAAAAGATGAATGGCACATGGGCGAGGTGTCTTGAACGGTGACTCTGGGATACCGAGCGACCTCGCAGAGTATGCAGCCTTATCCCTGCATGCGGGGCTCTACAAGGATGGACGAACCCTTTCCCTAGCTGCTCGTGGGAACAACAATAATACCACAAAACCACCAAAAAGTTCTAGATGCGGTTCAAAACGATCGAACGCGCGACGGCCATCATCATTTCAAAGATATCCTTTTCAACAACTGAGCGCGCTTTTTAAACTTCTTATCTCAACGTGAAAGTATTAACATCATTATAAAGTTGATTAGGATTCATTAGAAAATTAAAGATGTATTAAAGTATTAAAAAAAGAAGTACTCAAAATTAGGAAAATTCGATCAAACATTTAATTTGGATTTCTGCAAATACTTCAACAAATTTTTAAACAGTAATTCTAAATTTTATGCAATTAAAATTACAAATTGCAGTTATAAAAAATAAAAAGTATTTCATTGGCTATCTGAAATTAAAATTCAAAATTATAATTTTACCAACATTGTCATTTTAAAAAAACTCACTTAAAATTCCAATTGGGAATTTTCAAAATATTATTTGAATTCAAAATAAACATTTTTGATTAATTGGAACTGTTTAAATATCCCAATAAAGTTTAAATTTAAGTTTTTAAATAAATAAAGAACTTCGAAGATATTAAAATAGTACAGGCATGCGTTTTAGGCAGCCTATT
>CAKNYM010040313.1:0-37537 GCA_932195095.1 Andricus curvator
GCGAAGCGCGAGGTTCAACAGACAGAGGCGCCCCATTCGAGCTCAAACATGCATTCTTAGCGATTTCGAAAGTGAACAGCCTCTCATCTCGATTCTCAAAACAGGATTTCCAATTAAAATTAAAATTAATTTATTATAGTTCTAAATGGAAGGAACAATTTCCGAAAAGAGATCTAGTCGCGCTCTCAGCATCTCCACTTCTCGTTCACCCAACCCACTACACTGGAGAAAGCGGATACATAAGTGATACTGAGGATTCAGAACTTGTGCCTCCAGGAGAAGAAGAAGAAGAAGAAGAAAAAGAAGAAGAAGAAGAAAAAGAAGAAGAAGAAGCAGCAAACGAGATGAACAGTCGGGAGGAATTGTAGGCTATATAATAATTTTCTTAACTATATCATTATATTGACATTATTGTTGTTATTTAAAATGAATCTCTTATATATTATGTTATCTAAGTAACATTGTCAGTATAAAATGTGAAAAAAAATATGAAGGTTTAATAAAATACTGCAGAAAAAAATCTGTCAAGCTAGTAAATAACTTTTAGTTAATAAAGCTGGGAAGGCATCCAGTGCAAGCAACCTCTAGGTTTCGCGTCATCAATGTTTTGAAAATTTTTCGTATCTGTATTTTACATATGCCGGAAGTGTTCTACTCGTCTATAAGCATCTACATATAAGGCTGGATCCCTGAGCATATATAAATTTTAATGGAAAAATATAGCTCTATAAAGCTTGATAATAGTAATCTCACTGAAAACACTTGACTACAAAAAGGATTCCACAAATACTGGGTAATATAATGTGCTTTCACATTGAACGACAATTTTTGTTATTTATCCCGGACATAAAGCCTTTTTTAACAATCACGTCTTGAAAAATCAAAGTTTTCATGCCATTTAGATTGAGAATTTTTGAGCAGTAAATCTCTCATACTTTATGCAAATCTATGCATATGCTTAAAGATGATTAAAATAAAACTGTTGCAGTACTGTTAAAAGATTCTTGAAAATTCTGCACTTTTAAATTACAAAATTAACTTAAATTTGACTTACTGGTAACTGAAAGTGATTTTCATGCATTTGTAAATAAAAATTTATTAATGAAAATCCACTTTATTCTATTTTCATATGTTAAGTTTTTTTCATTCGCTTTCATGAATAGATTGTGTAGCTTTTACCATATTATAATCCACAGATATTTCAAACTATCAATTCCACAGAATAATATAGATCCCAGATAGGTTGGAATATTGCATTGAAAGGTTAGGGTAAGGTTCGGTCAAGGTTTCAGGACAGCTTGGAAGATTTATTTAATTTAATTTGACCAAAAAATAATAATTGTTTTTTGGTTTTACTTTTTTTGATATAAATATGGAAAATAATCATGATACGTGTGTCTGGTTTTCTTGATTGACCGAACCTTGCCCTAACCTTTCAATGCAATATTCCCAACCTTACAATGCAAGATTCATGAAATCTTCATGGAGTTTTTTGTGCTATCTGGGATAGCATTCAAAATCTCGAACTAACTTATAAGTCACTTCATCTGTATTTCATTTTAGATCTTTAAAAGGATTTCAGGATAAATATTTCACCTGCAAAGTCAAAAAACTTAATCAAAGGAAAATCCTAGACCATTTTTACAACTGAAATTAATTATTAGCATGGTAGCTAAAACGAGCATACTTTGAAATCTCAAAATAAACCCTCGAAAGAAACGAGGGTTAAAAAACGCCGCTAAATAATACATTCTTACTATCATTAAATACAAAATTATAGTAGAAATATTTAAGGAGTCATACAAATTGTACAGGGGAATGTTGTGAGATCACTAAAATTCGCCAAGTAATATTAGTGAATAAAAACATTTTTGTCATCAATAGATTTGAATATTTTGATTTTTCGTGTCCCACAAGAAAAATATCTTCAATAGTAATAATAATATGAATTACATAATTTTTAATTACAAACATTTCTTGAAAATGCACATTTGGCGGGCCTGACTTTATATTGAACTCTGAATGAATTTCTGAAACTTTCATATAGGCACTGGCTAGTATTATTAAATATTATGTAAGACTAATCGATCAAGTTTAGCGCTGGTGCTAGTATGATTTAATTTTTCGAAAAAAATACTAGCACTTTTCGATATGAAAATGGATTAATTTGCCATAAAATTCCATAATACAGTATACAGTATGTTTTGTATGTAGCTTTATAGGTAACTTTCTTATAGATGTTGCTTCTTGTGATTATACATGACCCATCATTAGTGTTAATTTTTATTTCAATGAGAAGAAGAATGTGCAATATCTGTTACGTTATTTTTCAATTGTAATAAGAACATTATTTAATGCTTATATTAATAACATTCATATTTCTCACCTGTCCTTACATTGTATTTACGTAACATTGCTTTAATTTCAATATTGGTACGTGCACGGGTTGCGATTTGTACGCTTCTTGAGTAGCTACGACAGCGCCACCAATCTGGAACTTTTGGGAAGAAATTTGCATTTCAATTCAATATTTTGACAAGAAATCTTCAGTAAATAATTAATTCTGAACCGTAGTAAAACATTTTTGATTACAATGAATTCAATGCACTTTTTCATGAACATTCCTACAATAAATTTGAGATATCGAATAGTTCGCGTATCAGATGCCGCTGTTGTCAAAGTCTAAGAGGAACTCTGCAGGCGTATGGCCCAATGAAGACAGGCCCGCCAAATGTGCATTTTCAAGAAATGTTTGTAATTATAAATTCTGTAACTCTTATTATTATTACTATTGAAGATATTTTACTTGTGGGACACGAATAATTAAAATATTAAAATCTATCAATGACAAAAATGTATTTGGCGAATTTTAGTGATCTCACAACATTCTCTTGTGAAATTTTTATGACTCCTTCTGTTTCTTATATACTTTCTTCAAAAACCTCCCAGGAGTGGTTTATTTACTTTGGCATAGCTAATTAACTTAAATGTTTTTCTTTCTTTAATAAATTCGCTTCTGTAATGGTACCGAGAACAATGTTGAGCTTTTAATGTTATTATTTAACTTTCATCCGAAATTTTTAACCTAGCATGATCTAGTGTCGGTTCTGCTTTCCGTGCCGTCTTGTTCTACTTCCAAGCATTGACTCCTAAATACCATATGTAGGTGGGGGTCACCTAGCATGCTCCAGAAGAACAGAAGCAGATGACTTAGCCGATTTACAGGTCGACAATATTTGTCGCTCATTGTTTGAATAAAGTCTAAAATGTTTTTCAACCTTGTGCTCGAATGTCTGAACGTTCTAATGGACAAAAATATTTTTCTCATCTAAAACGGATGAATTGTGAGAATTTTTCTGATTTTCTACTTCCGAGCAATGGCTCAAAAATACCATATGTAAGTGGGGGTCACCTAGCACGATTTAATGTCGGTTCTGATTTCCGAGCCGTCTTGTTCTACTTCCGAGCAATGACTCGTAAATACCATATGTAGGTGGGGGTCACCTTGCATGATCCAGAACACCAGAAGCAGATGACTTAGCCGATTTACAGGTCGACAATATTTGTCGCTCATTATTTGAATAAAGTCTAAAATGTTTTTCAACCTTGTGCTCGAATTTCTGACGCTTCCAGTAAACGACAATATTTTTCTCGTGACTTTAAAAATTAGAAACAGGGCATAACTACTTAGATAGGATAATGAGATAGCGACTAGTATATAAACACAGTAACATTTGCGACTATTCCTGAACCTACTTGTGAGTATAATAATTAAGTTGGACCGTAAAAAAAACTATAAACTGAAAACGCTTCAGTACTGAAAAGTTTCCTTTTCGGTCTCTTATAACGTGTATAAAATTCGAAGTGAATCGATTAATATCTTGCGGTTGGGCGGAGTCGAAATTTTACCATTTTTTAAGATTTTTTATTTGAGTATTTGCTGAATTTTTGAAATGAACTCGTCATTTTTAACGAACTGATCTTTTCAATTTTTTTGCAAGTACATTTTGAACATAAGAAAGTGTTTCTATGCTAAAACAAAAATTATTTATAATTCTTAGAGCTTCTAGATTTTTTCTTTGATTTTCAAGTCGTTATACAAAATTTAATTTCTCTTATATTAACCCAAATAAAAAATCTGAAAAATATTGTCAGAATTATGCATATATTATTTGTAAATTATTTATTTTCTGGATTACCTTAAAATAAATAAAAAACTACAATCGTTTCTTCAGACGTTCTTCTCTATCTCGGGTTGTTACGCTAAAAATAGGATTTTTGTTTTCATATTATTTTTGATGGATAAAACAAAATGTCCTACAAGTCTCCTTCTAGATTTTTTTAAGTATCTCGCGTCTTTTTACGTAATATTGGAACTTTTGATTTTTTCATATAAATTTCGACAAATTAATTAAAAACGAGGAGTTCTGTCAAAAAATGGTACAAAGAAATGATGTGGGAATTTTTAAATGCTGAAATTCCTCTAAAAACTTTTCCCCATATTTTTCGTCGTATATTCGCTCAAAATTGGAATTTTCGACTTGTTTCATAGTATTTTTGATAAATCAAACCAAAATGAGGTGTCTCAAAAAAACTAGTTCAAATAAATTTGATAGGACTTTTTGAAAGCTGAAATTCCTTTTTGAAATGTTTTTCCTTATCTCACGCCGTTTGGTTCAAAATTTGAATTTTCGATTTTCTGCAAAGTACTTTCGATAGATAAAACAAAAATGACAAATCCTATTGAAAAATGGTTAAATGAAATTTTGTAGGACTTTTCAAAAGCCATAATTGATCTTCCACATTTTTTCACGTATTTTGCTTCCTTTGGTTCGAAATTCGAATTTTGTGGTGTCAAATTTCGGACAATTTTAATACTTTCTCAACCATAAATGATAAGAATGTCATAAATTTTTACTTTAATTTTTAATTAATTGTTAATTTTGCTCTTATAATTTATGATCAAGTTGTTGTTATGTAGTAGTTGTATTATTGTGCATGGGCCTTCACAACCAGGATCCAATTTCTTTAACATGTTGTTATTTCTCCATTTAACGAGGTCTCCAATTTGATAGATCGGATGGGTTCGCGTTATATTTTCATCCAAACTTCTTTTAGACTTCTCTTATTGTAGCTGGATCCTCTCCTTAGCCTTTTGTATATATTTCTCATGTTCGGCTTTCCATTTCCGTATCAGGTGGCTGTAGGTCAGTGTGGGTAATCGGGCTAGTGTCGAGGGAAGATTTGGGTCTCTTCCAAAAGTCATCTCGAAGGGCGAGAGTCCCGTTGTCTCGTTCCTGGTAGTATTTATTGCGAAATTTATGAACTTAATGTTCTCATCCCACTCGTTATTATTTTCTGTCATCGAAGTTTTAATCATATTTTTTTAATGTTGAATGCATTCGTTCTATATTTCCATTTGCCCGAGGATGGAATGCTTGATTTTGAACATTTCTTCGAACTACTGCACTAGTTCTGACAAGAGGTTCTGTCCTTGGTCAGCCAGAATGACCTGTGGTGCCCTAAACACGTTGATGTAATGTTCCATTAAATCATTCTGAATGAATGAAACACAAGTGAAAACTGGAGTCTGCGTAGTAATTGGACAAATAGTTGATCATTTATACAATTTCTTCCCTTTCGACAGGTGTAAACATAGGGTCTCCAAAGTGTAGTCGTATTATAGTTAATTTCTTATTCTTGAAATCGTTTATCATCAAACTCAGGTGTCTTAGCCATTCTTCCTTATTGTAATTTGGCATATTATCCCTTTCAATTCTTTTCCATATTTTTCCGGCTGCATTAGGTTTAACTTTTACCCTTTCATTTGTCACCGGGTTTGTTTTCCACTCTAAGTGATTATCGAATAGATTGAAATCCTGCTCATTGTGTTTTAGACTTTCTAATTCATCCTTAGAGGACTCGCTCATTCTTCTTGCAGGTAATTTAATTTTGATGTTGCTATCGACTATCTCATTGCCAGTGATTATATGCTTAGGTTTATTGTACTTGGAGGTATTTAATTCCTCCCTAAAGGGCGTGTCGAGTATTTCTATGCTAGTTGATTTGTCCTCTGACGTGATTCCTTTTCCCACTATGTCTGTGTCTTCTAGAGCTCTACTGAGTACGTCTGGACGTACTCAGGATTTGACTCCATCTTCGGCGAGCAGATGACATAGATACTCAAGTACCGGTCGTAAATACTCGAATTTGGTTGGTTCTAATTTTAGTCCTAATGCCTTTTTTTTGCATACTATTGTATCGTAGTGGCCTTGAGATGATGAAATTGCAGTATATTTTTTGGATGCCTCGTTCATTGGAATTTGGTGGAAACCCGGAATCATATCAAAAGCAGAAAAAAACTTCGCTCGTCCCAATTGGTCAAGAATATCATCGATAGCAGGTAAGGGATACGCGTATTGGTCGGTATCCTTATTAATGTGTCTGCAGTCGATGACCATTCTCAGTTTGTTTCCTTTTTTGGGTACTACTCAAAGTGGAGAGTGAAGCGGAGATTGGGAATGTCTTATGATTCCTTTATCTAATGTTTCTGCGTTTGCTCTAAGGTGAGTTATCTGTGGGCTTCTTGTAACTTATGTGATCTCAGATTCACTATCTTTCCTGAATTCAGCGTAATTTCATGCTCTGTCAGTTGTGTACATGCTAATGTGTCTCCAGGTAGTGTAAATACCTCATTATATCTTGTAACAATTTTATTAATTTGTTGTCTAATTGAAGGTTCTATGTGGTTCAACTGCATAATTTTCTGAAGTTCTAAAATTCTATTAGTGCCTTTTAAGCCTCTGGTACATTCGATCCCTTCTTTGGTGTGAGACTGTATATTGAGGATTTTTTCGTAGTTTATATCATCTGGAATTTTGAACGTGGTTGATTCGTATTTTCAAATTGGTACGCATAATTCTCCATAACGTATAGAGTAAATGCCATCTGAGATATGTTTATTTCATTCGATCCACACATTTGAATTCGTGTCCTTGACTTCGATAAGGCATAAGGTTAATAGAGGCTCCTGAGTACCAATAGGCTGTATATTGTTCCGTCTCGTCGTTTTCCTCGTACAGATAGGAGTTTTCCGCATATGCTTGATATTTTTCCCGTTCCTCGTAGGCCTCTTGCTCCTCTATTTCTTCCTCAGTCATTTGTTGTTGGTCTAAATAGTTTGCGTTTTCTTCCTGAATTTCTACCAGCACCTGTTCCATAGTCACTGGGATAAGGGGGATTGCTCCGGATTCATCATTAGAACTAGTCTCAGACATAGTTGCTCTTGTGGGGGTGAACATCTCGTCGGCCGATGTAGAGTCGGAACCTGGGGTATTAACCTCGGTCCGTTTCCTAATCCTCTGAAATGCTTGTACGACAAACTGCTGGAATGCCAGTGTAAAATGTGTGTATTTATTATCGTTTGTTTCGAGTTTCGGGTGTGTGATCGCGCTCGCCTATAATTGTGTCTATCTTGACTAGCCCGGAACTTTTCCCCGCCGGTTCTGTCTTGATAGGCCGTCCCGCACAGAGAGGGATGAGAAGGACTTATGCTTGAACGACACCGTAGTTTATAACCTTTTAATTTTTATAAATTTAAGAAATTAATACTTACAGCTGTGCTCTTTCCTTGTGATAATTCATGTGGATTACCGTGGACTGCCTTCTTTCCTTATCTCGAATCGAGCGTTCAAGGTGCTGACGTATCAGTTCCCTTGCTGATGTTATGCTGCGTTGCTATGCTGCGTTGTTCCTTTGTAGATAGACCGTTGCCTCTTCCGCCTGTTAGCGGGCCTAGTTCAGTTTTATGAATTTCGCAAATCAAGAGTTTTACGTTGTATAGTGGCTACTAAATTCACCAAATAGTGTCAAATCTAGTTCCCTACTTTTCGTATTTTAACTAGCTTTCCGTAGAAAAGTCCGGAGTTCTTTTTCTTCTGAATTCCGGAGAATTCTTCCTTTTTCGTTTTACGCATTTCCGTGGAAAAATCCGATTAATCTTTTCTATGAATTCCGTAGAATTCAGAATTCCATAACTTGATCTATGAGTATTCTCGTAACTTTGTTCTTATAATTTATGATCAAGTTGTTGTTATCTAGTAGTTGTATTATTGGGCATGGGCCTTCCCAAATAGGATCCAATTTCTTTAAAATGTTGTCATTTCTCCATTTAACGAGGTCTCCAATTTGATAGATCGGATGGGTTCGCGTTATATTTCCATCCAATCTTCTTTCAGACTTCTCTTGTTGTAGCTGGATCCTCTCCTTAGCCTTTTGTATCTATTTCTCATGTTCTGCTTTCCATTTCCGTATCAGGTATCACAATGATAGGCTTCTTTTGATATATCGTTGAAGCACTATTCTGGCAGAATCGCCAAAATGTTACGTGGTAAATAATGAAAGGTTTATTTATGCAGAGAACTGAATTGCGAACAGCAATTCAGAAATTATTTATTACTCTAAGGCTAGAAAGGAACAGAATATGCGTCGGCCGGGCTTGAATGAATTCTTTTTTGAAGTTCCAAATTAGGAATAATATAATTTGTACCGTTTATAGAATGATCAGACTTTTAATGTTTTTTAATAATAACATCTACTCAATCACTTTGAATGTCATTTGATACTACGTACATGATATGATACTTCTTAATCATTTTTATCAGTTTAATTTTTCAGGCCTTGAAACTAAAGGTGTTTAGGTTCGAAAGTTTAAATTCACGAATACTTGTTTTGAAGTTTCCTAATTTTTAAATGCTCAATCAGGAAGTTTATTAATTTTGTGATGTTTATTTCGTCATTTTATTTTTATTATTAAACTCTTTTCGGGCAATAAATTTGAACTTAATCAGTTTTGAAGGATTACAACTTTTTAATTTTACTATGTAAAAGCAAGCATTCGTTAGGATTTGTGAAGATACTATCGTCTGCCACAGACACAGGCCAATACACTTTAATATCAATTGAAAGAAATGTAGACCTTAAAATTTAAACAAATTAAAAACCCCTAATATGTTGAAAATCCTATTAAAATTCCTCAAATTTTATGAAATTTTTTTTGATACTCCTTGAAATATTATAAAATCACTTCAAATCTTCACAATATGCTGAAATCCAATAGAATCCCTTAAAAACCCCGTGAAATTCCATGAAATCTGATGCCACACACTGGCCACACTTTTCTCCTCGTGGCTGACGTAAAGCTCTTCGCTGATTCTTTATTTACTGTTTAATTAATATTGCAGTTTTTTTTTAATTTCACCCAAATATAACTTCCAAATCGGTGCCTTTCTTATTAGAGTTCATCGCGGTAAACCTATCATGTGAATAAGTAATTACTGAACTATACGCCACAAAAATGGTATGGAATAAAAGAACTTTAAATCTGTTAAATATTTATTTACTTTACAGGATTCAGTAGAAACAAAACACTTGATAGTCAACATGATTTCTATGAAATTTCTTCTGTTCCTAACAACAATAATATGCATGTATGCAGTAGTAACAACAGTCTATCAAACTGAAGGTGAAGCAAAAGGTAAGTAATTTGAAGTCTTATTCGCTCTTACGCCTAAGATTCTATTTCGTGAATAAAACACAGCAAGAGGGTAAATCAAAAATGTAACTGTGTGAAAAACATATAAATCTATCAGTATCGGATGCAATTGTGAAGTGGATAATGCATCCTTTCGTGGATAATCATTAATTAAAAACAACAAACGTAATAGTATATTGTGCCGAAAGTGCGGAAAGAAGGCAGTTCCACGCGAGTGTGAAGTTTGCTGTACGAGCCAGAGGCGTGCTGAACGCGAGCTGTAAACGAGCCGAAGACAAGCCGGAAACGACCCGAAGATGAGCTGATGGCAAGTACTGTAAACTTCACAAGAGTTGCAACTGTCTACTTTCAGCACCTGTTGCACACGATATTTTTTCTAACAAATGCAGGAAATATTCGATTTGAGAAACAATGAGAATACATTTTCTGGAAATTCATGGTGATTTTTGGAAATTTATGGTAATTTTTGGAAATTTATGGTAAAATTACCAAAAATTACCGAAAATTTCTGGAAATTTGCCGTGAATTTGTATATTAGCGAAAATTTCCAAAAATTCAAGGTATCCAAGGGGTTTTTGGAAAAATCCGAAAATTTCCGAAAAATGGAAAATTGCTAAATTTCCAAAATTTGCCCAAATTTATTAAAACCTGCTAAATCTTCGGAAATTTCAGGTATCCAAAGCTTTTTGGAAAGATTCCAGAAATTTATGGAAAATTGCTAAATTTCCGGTAATTTATGGAAAATTGCTAAATTACTGGAAATTTCAGGTAGCCAAAGCTTTTTGGAAAAAATTTAAAAATTTCTGGAAATTTATGAAAAATTGCTAATTTTCCCAAATTTCCGGAAATTTACGGAAAATTGCTAAATTTCCCAAACTTCCGGAAAATTATGAAAAATTGATAAATCACCGGAAATTTTAGGTATCCACAATTTTCTAAAATTTTTGGTAATTTAACGGTAATTGATGGTAACTTATCAGTAATTTATGGTAACTTATCACTTCGAGTTTGTCCAATCACTATTCACTACTCACAATGAGTCTTTCAAGCGTGAAATCATAATAAAGTGAGGTTATTATTCCGGCAGTCCTGAAAAGTAAATCTGAATCGAAATGCGCAAGCGCAACAGCAAGAAAAAGTAATCTGGCTGGAACTGCGCAAGTGCAGCAGCTAGAAAAAGTCTTTTTATAACTGCTTTTTACCACGGCTTTGGAATTGGTCACTTCCCGCACGCAATACATGCCTCGAAAAGTGAACATTTCGTGCGTGCGTTACAAAAAATAATTAATTTCAATTTCAATTTGTCAACGCGTATAATATATCGAGACCCTAGAACTACAAGGTGCTATCTTCGATTTTGCCTACTTTACAAGGGAAGCTTTTTAAAATTAGGTAATTTGTACGTGAAGACGTTCACTGCAGATCTTTTTTTATCTATTTCAGGCAAGAATGATTAGAACGCTGATACAAGATTTAATTCTAGAAATATTTAAACTTCGGAGTAACAAGTTATTGAATTTTAAACTTTGCGGCTCAAAACTATAACAAATTCCATGGAGACAGCAGCTTGAGACTCTTCAAGACAAATTTAAAGTTTGTTCCATCTTCAATTATTGTCCTTCATGAAAATCAAATTTAAATGTTCACAAATTTGCTATTAATTGACCATTCATCATTTTGACTTTAGAGGCCGTCTTGAATTTTGTATTGATTGTCTTTTTTTTATTTGCATGGTTGTAATCTGGCAACATGGCACTAGATAGCACCTTGTGGTTCTACAAATATTTCTTTTACATATTTCAATTTATAAATTGTAATTATTTAGAGAATGTATTTTACAATAAGATTAACATCAACCGAAGAGATTGCTTTAAACTACCTTTTGGTGTTATTAACTTATTTTGGCCAAAAAAGTGAAATAGCAACCTATGATTTTAGGGTAACGATATATACGATATAATTCAGTGAATTATTTTGCATACAATATTAAATTTAATAAATAATTATTTTGGCTTAATGGTATAATAATAATAATCGCAGAAGATTTCAGACATCGTATTATATTAACTTATAACATCCTCATCCCATCAGTCACTTGACTTAGTCCGTGGCTATGATGAAAAACCGGGTTCACCCGAGATCAAGCTTAAATATATAATATAATAGAATCCCCCGATCATACACATGGCTGCAACACAGTCTGGGAATGATGAGGTAAAAACCAGGCTTTGCCCAATATGTAAAATTAGGCATCCTGCTCTTATGAGATCACTTGATTGCGTTACAAAAATGCGTCCGCGACTGATAATATATACCGGGACAGCCCCGTGCAGACTATTCAAAAATAAAAATCCAACTCTAACAAAAAATGCTTTCGACATTTTAGGCTGTAACCATCCTAAGCCTGAGACATTAATTTTTATAAATAATAATGCTGTAGGATGCACTATCTATACTCCCGTACTTCTTTTCTTGAAGATAAAGAATTAATTATGTATTGTTAATTATTATGATCTGATTTTATACTTCTTTGCAGATAAATGTGGCATAGGGAAATATTATGGGACTGAACATGTAGTAGGTACAGTCGATGACAGGAGAAAAATAATCACTTGGCAGTGCTACTGAAATCTTACAGAAGACAACTAGAGAAGGAAAATATTAGAAGTAGAATTTTTATGGTTTGTTTAATTGAATAGTCTTACCCAATAATCTGTATGATTAGTTACTTATTTTATAAAAAAATCGTTTATTTCTCGTTTTTTAATTCTTCATCTGGTATTAATTATAGTAGCAAGGAACAACTATGGACCGCCCGTCGGTCTACCCTCACTCCTCGGCTATTTGTCTGCCCTAGTCTCGCTGGACGCTCGTGTCTGTTTAAAGTCTTGAAATGGAAGATGAGAAAAATATAGATAACACACGAAATTTCGCAGATTGAATTTCGCACTATAGAAATAGGCATAAGAGATCAGGTTGGAATTCCTATACCATTCGAGTTTGACACTATGACAGTGACATCTCTAGTTTTTAAAAAATGGATTAGAAAATGAGAAGAAGAATAAATGAAACATTAAATGATCAATTAATAATGCGTTATTACGTAGATTACTACATAACACAATTCGTTGGAGGTAGAATATTAAAAGTTTATGTCATATCGTCCTATCATAGAGGCCATGGAATCGGAAGCTTTCTAGGTGAACTTTTTCGACACGTATTACCGATGCTAGCGCAAGGTGCGTATGCAGATGGGAAGGAGGCACTCTGAACAGGCGTTTATTAACGTTTTAAATGATGTAACTGGCAAAGTACTACTCAAGCAGGCATTCAATTCGCGTATTTATGAATCTGGTCGACAATTAAAAAGAAAAGCTTTGGATAAAATTGATGATCTTATAAATTGATCGGGTTATAAATTTGGGGCAATAAATTTCAGACCTCAGTTGTCGGGCATTCGTTGTCTGGAGATTTTCACGCTTTTAAGAAAACTGATTAATCGCTGGGAACTTCTTGACATAAAATGCGGTCACGGTATACTAAGGTGGAAATGACACCGTCCTGGCATGCGAAAATAAAACCCTCTGTACCTGAATTAAGCTCTGATGATCTCAGGAAAGCAAAAGTTTGCTCCTTCGACAAGAACTGTTTTTCTACATTCCTGTGAAAATTTCTGTGCATTTTCTTGTCGAGTAGCTGTTGGTGGAACTTTTCAACTTCTGCCTTCTTTACTTCGGCGTTCGGAAGTGAAGCATCTAGGTGGAGTAATGCACTTTCCTTACTTCTGATGTTAAAATTCAGGCCAAAGGTCTCAGCTGCCTGTTCCGCGGCTTTGTAGAGGAACGCTCCTTCGCCAATCATCTCGTGGTTCCTGAACATTTTTAGGAGAGGATCTCTGCCATTTGCAACGATGTAAGCTGTGATTAGAACAATTCGGTTATGAAGACATTGGAGATTGAGCAGTCCCCGTCTGCCTTGATGGCGTGAGATGTATAATCGCGGAACAGACGAAATGATATGAAAGCTTTTATGCATATGCACGATCTTACATATGGTGATATCAAGGGCCATAAGCTCGTTCTTCATCCAGTGAACCACTCACAACGAGTAGAGTAGAACCGGGACGGCAAGCATGTTAGTCGCAGATACCTTGTTCAACGCCGACAGATTAGAAGACCAAATCTGCCGAAGAAAATGGTTGCTCAGGGCATTCCCAGGTATGTATAGGTCTCTCCAGTGTCAAGATGGCTAATAACACTTATAACCACAAGCTCAGGGTAATTGGGAACGCCAATAATCTTTCCTTTCTTCAGATGAATCTTAGCACACTTGTTCAATCCAAAGTCCATACCAATCGTACTCCTTGACGATATTTATAGTAGTTTGAAGTTTGCTTTTACCAGAGGCATAGATCTTCAGGTCATCCATATAAAAGACATGAGTGAACTTATGCTCGCGATGATTAGTGTCGCTGCAGAGGTATTCAGGAGAATTTCGTAATGCGAGAGATAGAGGCAGAAGTGTGATGCAAAAAAGTAAAGGGCTCATGGTATCGCCCTGAAAGACGCCCCTCTGGAAGTTGACGTTATTCGTTGTCACACGATACTTTCCAGATGAGATAGTAAATCTAGTTTTCCAAAGGGACATCAATCTCTCTATGCATCTCACTATGTGTGGATGCACCTTCAAGCTTTCCAACAGACAGATGATAAGTCTACGAGAGGTTGAATCGAAAGCTTTCCGGTAGTCAATCCAGGCTATTGACAGGACGCGATGATGGGCTGCAGCGTATTTACAGACGCACCTGTCAATTAGCAGGTTCTCTCGACAGCCTGCTACACCTTTTTTCGAGTCACGTTGTTCGTACATCTTTGGCGACACAGTCTCAATTCTTCGGATAATTCAGTTCTTTAGGACAGCTATAAGGATCTTATACAGTGTTTTCAAACGAGTTATTGGTCTGTAATTCTCTGGGTTGGACAATTTGCCTTTTTTCCGTAGGAGTGTTGTGCGTTCTAACACCAGCCAGTGCGGAATGGGCATTGCCCACTTTAAATATGAGGTGAATATGCAGGCCAAATGTTGGTGTGTAGAAGTAAACTTCTCCCATAAGAAGTTCTTGATACCATCTGGTCCTGCAGTGGAAAAGTTCTTCGCACCTCTAAGTGCTTTTTCACCTTTTAGGCAGTGATTGATGGACATTCCTCCTCAGATTTGATGAGGTCGCAAAACTCCTTGGAGCGGATGATATTATCAGTATCTTCTTACAACTCCAGTGTTTTTGGGATCTTGTATACCTCTTTCGAAAAAGTCTCTACCTCGTTGGGCTTGGGTGGATTTTTGACAGAAACAGGGTGAACAGGGTGAACAGTTTGGAAAATTTCAGACTTAAATATAAAAAGGAAACATTTTATTTGTGCGTTTTAATTTATATTAATTTATAAATTCGCCACTCAGAGGATTTGAACCCTCGAAAGACTGCTGACTCACCAGTTTCTAAAGATAAACCAAGAGTGCGTAAACACGAGCAGCCATCGAGGCCAGACGATATACACACACCGCGCGTGCGTGCGGGTCCACGTGCAGACGAACCCCCAGGCTTCCCAGTTCCCAGTTTTGTCGGGCAAGCTCGTCAGTGCTCTGAGAATCTTCTCCCAATCACTTGTGATATTTTTGTTATTATTTACGAAAAAAAAGTGATGAACCGTTTTAGAATTTTCACATCGAGTTCGTCAATTCTTTCTCAAAGTTCGCCGATTATTTACGAAAATACATCAATATCCGATGAATTTTTCTCATACCCGAGACCTAGTTACTAGTTCGTGACTTTCTCGAGAACAAATGTTTCCGTGTATTACAAAATGGCGACTAAATATTATCTGTATTTTTTTATTTTGATAATTGTTAAATTTAAACTTAATTTTTATATTGAAATGACTACTTATTAGTCGAAATTTTCACTCAAACAAATTAGTAGCTTACATTTCGAGAGTTCGGATCTAAGGATATATTCCCTTATTTTGGAAATTTTTAAATTTAACTATATTTTGCTATACTTTACTATAATGATTGTTATTTTAATTTATTATAATTTTAGCGTTTTTTCGTGAATGGTAATGTTATTATGAATATTTGCAGTCTGTGTGTGACAAGTTGTATGTTGGCAAAACTGTTCGCCAATGTTGATTGCTTTGACACCTTCATGTTTTGTATATACAATAGATTAGGATATGATGATTTATGGATATGAAGAATTAGAATACGAGAGGGCAGAGAGAGGTTATGATCACTAGAACAATTAAAAATTAAAAGCGTTTCAAGTTGGAAATTCTTGATAAAAAACATTTATCATTTGACATTTATTATTTATTAAAATATTTAGATGTTCTGAAAAAAGTTCAAACATAATTTTAAATTTGAAAAAATTTAAAACAACCTTTAGATTTCTGAAGATTTGAAAATAAAATGTTGAAGCTTTTCAAAGATGTTTTAACTATTTGAAAATTTTAAAGTTCATTGATTGATTCTTTAATTTAGAGCATTGTAAATGATAACGTGGATTTATATATTTGGAATTGAATCTGAATCTTTGAACTCTATAATTTATAAAAGTTAAAAATTCTAAATTTTGCAGTTTATCTGCATTTCATTTAAAATTGTTGATTTGAAAAGTGTTAGTACCTTTGATTTTTTACGTGTAAATTATTAATAATTCGAATACAACATTTTTGAAATCAAAAACTTAAACTTCAATTCAAAAAGTTTAAAATTCAAGAGTTCCTCTTTGAGTGTTTTAATTTGTAGTTTATTTTTTATTCCTTCAAATGGAAAAATGTCTGGCCTCAAATTTTTAATTTTTAAAATTTATTGACCGTGGAAAATGTTTGCGAACCGAAAAAAAACGGGAAATGACGTACATACTTATAAATCGATACTTTGATAAAGTTTGATTTTCGAGCACAAAAATTTTACATTTCTTTAGTTATTTATTTTTTTAAGCTATCCACGTTTTTAAATTATGAAATTTCATTCTTACTAAATAATTTATGAAAAAAGTGCAAGCTTGGTAAATAATGAAGCTGAAAACCCCTAACTTTTGACGTTACTATTAGAGAAGCGAATTTAACAGGAAAAAGCATTTTAATTAATAAATATGCAGAGATAAATATATTACTAAGCAGAAATTTTACAAATTGAAAAACTTTTCCGCATTAAAGAAATGTTAACTGCACCGGGCACGTTTTCTCCGTCTGTGCCTTATATACCTTTCCGAAAACCTCTCAGGAGTTATTTATTTATTTTGGCATAGCCAATTAATTTAATTCTTTTTCTCAATAAATTCGTTTCTGTAATGGCTAAAATAGATGAATAGTGAAAATTTTTCTAATTTCATTGCTTTCGAGCATTGACAATATTTTTCGTTCATTATTTGAACAAAGTGTGAAATGTTTTTGATGTGTAAACATCTTAAACTCGATATAGGGAGTCGCGACTAAGTCGAGTGAAACCATGACTCGACAGTGTAACGCAAGCCTCTGACACACGCGTTGTGTCGTGTGTCAGAGACCGGAGGCCTGCTTCTCACTCTTTTTATAAAAAAATTGTTGTTTCCGAACTCATTGATATTTTTCGGAAGCATTAAAATTTGATGTTTTTTCAAACAACTTCTAGGAAAATTAACACATACTGCCTTTCATTTGTGCCCATAAAACGGGTACTTTTATCACCTTTCATGCAATATTTGGAAGAAAATGTACAGTTTATTATTATCAAAACTAGGTTACTTGTTCAACCTATTGAAAAATAGATGTCTGGAAACTTTTGCACGGCATTACATATAAGAGAAAATAAATGTTTATATTCCTGCATGTACGTGAGTTATTATTTGCTTCATGTAAGATTTCAATTTCAGGTAACGTTTACCGAAGATGTTTACACACAAATCTGTCTTGGGTCGTAGTTTAGGACGTACGTGTTGTTTTTTTAACCTTGTGCTCGAATGTCTGAACATCCAAACAAACAAAAATATTTTTCTCATCTAAAATGGATAGGGTGACGGACAACTGTGCACGTTATTGGCCACATGCACAACTCTACACCGGGCCATCTGTGCACGTCTCAAATTTGGCGTGCACAGATGGGAGACTCCCAACTGTGCACGTCGAAATTTAGACGTGCACAGATGGTACTCTAGCAACAGTTCACGTGCACAGATGGGAGACTCCCAACTGGGCACGTCTCAACTGATACGATCATTTGTTACCCAAAGGTGCACTTGCACATATGGTAACCTCCCAACTGTGCACGTCTTAATTCCTGCAATCAGATTTTCAACTTGAAAATCCACATGCAGAGGTGGTACCTTCCCAACTGTGCACGTCTCGATTGATAAAATCATTTTTTGCATACAAATGCACGTGCATATATGGCATCCTCCCAACTGTGCAAATCCCGATTATAACTATTAGAATTATCATTCGAAAGTCCATGTACACGATGATACCCTTGTAATCGTGTACGTCTCGATTAGTACAATCATCCTTTACCTGTAAGTCCAAGCGCACAGATGATACCCTTCCAAATGTGTAGGTCTCAATAACTGCGATTTGGTTTTAAAACTTGAAAGTCCACATGTATAGATGGTATCTTCCGAAATGTGCACATATTGTATAAAAAATCCTTTTTCACCGAAAAGTATACGTGCACATATGGTACCCTCCAAACTGTGCACGTTTCGAATACTATAATTCTTTTCCACTTCAAAGTCCACATGCAGAGATGGTACCCTCCCAGCGGCATACGTCACACCTAATAAGATCAGATGTTGAACCGACAAGTCCGCGTGCATTTCAGGAGACACAAAACTGTGCACATCTCAATTAAAACTATGAGACTTCTCATTTGAAAGTCCACATGCACAGATGGTACCTTCCCAACTGTGCACGTCTCGATTAACACGACTGGAATTTTCATTTAAAAGTCAACGTGCACAGATGGTATTCTCCCAACTGTGCACGTCTCGTTTAATGCAATCACTTTTTACCCATAACTCCACGTGCACAGGAGGTACCCTCCTATCTATGTACGTCTCAGTTACTGTGATCATATTTCCAACTTGAAAGTCCACGTTCTAAAAGAAGTAATCTTTTTTTTACCAAACATGGATTTTGACCCAGTTCTAAATCGAAGTGGATATGAGTCAAAAGAACAATCTTCTACAGAAACATAAGTTTAAAGAATTCAGTTTAAGCCATTTCCCAAATTTGTCACTCACGCCATTAATTTAAAAAAAATTTCTTAACTATTTTCGGATGCCATTCATCTCGAAAGTAGTTTTTCTTAAAGAACAACTATCCCCGAGATGATTCACAAAGTTCATTTTTCAAAGAATTTTTTGTGGCTAAAAATTGTATCGTTTAGAAAAAGTCTGTATTCTGAAGAATATGTTTTTCAAATACTTTTGATCTTCCACTTGAACGATTTTGCAAGAAACATGGTATCGGAATATATTTCATAATAATGCAAATTCATTGAACCGTAGGCTTCTCCGAAAACACGCCACGCTTAAGGCCATGTGGCGAGTGGCTCACGTGACCGGATTCCTACCTTACCGGCACTTTTTTTATTTGTCAACTTATTTTCACACGAAGCGCCTCATCGAGTAATAAACATGATGTATCATACGAACCCATCCCTGATTTGGAATTGCCAGACTGCTAATTTGAAGTATAGAATCTGTGCAATCCACTTTCAAGACTCATCACTCAATCGTATTAATTGAGACGTGCACAGTTGGCTGTACACGTGGACTTATAAGTTGAAAATCTGATCGCATTAAGCAAAACGTGCACAATTGGGAGGTTACCATCTGTGCACGTGGACTTTTAAATGAAAAGTCTGATCCTATTAAATGATACACGTACATTTGTGAGTCTCCTATATGTGCACGCGGCTTGTAAGTTAAGCAACTTATCTTATTAATTGAGACGTGCAACGTTGGAAGGATACCATCTGGGTACGCTGACTTTCAAATAAAGTATAATCCTATTAATTGACGATTGGAGTGTCCCATCTGGGCACATGCACAGTTGTACCACCGGCCCTCGACGTGCACAGTTGTACCCCTTTGCAAACTGAGACGTGCACAGTTGGGAGGGTACCATCTGTGCACGTCGACTTTTAGACGTGCCCAGAGGGTACCCTATAAACGGTTAGCGTGAACAGATTGAAGACTTCTACCTGTGCACGTAGAAATTTAGACGTGCACAGATGGTACCCTAGGAACAGTTCACGTGCACAAATGGGAGACTCCCAACTGTGCACGTCGAAATGTAGACGTGCACAGATGACCGGTGCACAGTTGTGCCTGTGGCCATAACAACGTGCACAGTTGTACCAATGGTCACTGACGTGCACAGATGGGCTCGTGCACAGTTGCTCCGTGCACAGTTGTACCCTTTCCAAATGGATGAATTATGAGGATTTTCCTACCTCCGAGCAATGCCTCGAAAATACTATATGTCGGTGGGGTCATCTAGCATTATCTAGTGTAAGTTCTGCTTTCCGAGCCGTCTTGTTCTACTTCCGAGCAATGACTCGTAAAAACCATATGTATGTGTGGGTCATCTAGCATGATCCAGAAGACCAGAATCAGATGACTTAGCCGATTTAGAGGTCGACAATATTCGTCGCTCATTGTTTGAATAAAGTTTCAAATGTTTTTCAACCTCGTGCTCGAATTTCTAAACCTTCCAATGAATGAAAATATTTTTCTTACGACGTTACAAATTAGAAAAAGTGCATGGCAGCTTAGAAAGCCTAATGCGCACGACATAGTTATAATAATTTACGAGTTGACCCTCTTTTTCGCTCATTGTTCGAATAAAGAGTAAAATGTTTTTCAACCTTGTGCTCAAATTTCTGACGCTTCCAATAAACGACAATATTTTTCTCGTGACTTTACAAATTAGAATCAGGGCATATCTACTCAGATAGGCTAATGAGATAGCGACTAGTATATAAACACCGAAACATTTGCATGGATATTCATTAGCTACACACATCTTGGCGACTATTCCTGAACCTACTTGTGAGTATAATAAATAGGTTGGATCGTAAAAAAAAAACAAATTTATAAATTGAAACCGCTTCTGTACTGAAAAGTTTCCTTTTGGGTCCCTTATAACGTGTATGAAATTTGAAGTGAATCGATTAATATCTTGCGGTTAGGCGGAGTCGAAATTGTATCTCTTTTTTGTGAACAACCTTTGTCTACCAATTTTTTTTCATACCTTTTGTCGTTTTTCCACAAATTTTCAATTTTTATTTTCAATGTTATTTTTTATGATTGAAACCAAAACTACGCGTCCTATCAAAAAGTGATTTATGAAAACTTTATAGATGTGTTTTAGTTGCAGAATTTCTGTCTATTCGTCTTTTTTCGTATCTTGCATAGTTTTACCACAAGATGGAATTTTTATTATCTTCTGTGCGATCAAAATTAGAATTTTCGTTTTTTCAAGAAAATTCAAAAAGTTGTTACGATAATCTTGTTCAACTTTCAAACAGCAACGTTTTTCTTTTGACTTTTTTCATATCTCGCGTTGTTTGGCTTAAAATTTTCATTTTCGATTGATTTTTAAAATCTTGTAAATGCTATAACTCTGATAATTTTTTTTTACTGAAAAAAAGTCATGAAGATAAGTTGTTCGGCTTTCTTAGTACTACAAATAGCCATACATACAATTTTTAAATCTCGAAAAATATGGTCGCAAAAATTTTGAAAATGATATAATTTTTTGAATTTCTAACCAAAATGGCTGGTGAAGGAACTCGTTCTTTCTTTTAGGACTTAGAAAAGTGTATTCAAGCTCGATTTGATCTGTTCATGTTTTCGAGAGTTATTGTGTTTACGGACGGACGGCCGGACGGAGAGACAGACAGACAGACGCCATCCCTAAAAGTTGATTTTCAGCTCAAGGGGGTCTCAAAACGTGGAGATCCGTTGAATAACTGAGGTGTAAAATTTGTGATTATTCTAACACTTTCTCAATCATAAATGATGAGAATGTATGTAAAAAGTTAAATTTGTGGAAAAAACACACCAGTCACGAAAAAAAATTGAAAAACAGACGTTGTTCATCCTAGAAAGAACAACAAATTTGTTATTGACCATTTTTTTATAGAACACGTAGGTTTTGTTTTAATAGCAAAAATAACATTAAAAATGAGAAAACTGAATTGTTGGAAAAACCACACAGGATAAGAAAAAAAATTATCAAAGTTACGTGGTAAATAATGAAAGGTTAATTTGTATGGAGAACTTAATTGCGGACAGCAATTCAGAACGTCTTTATTACTCTAAGCCTAAGGCTAGAAGAGAACTGAATATGCGTCGGGCCGGGACGCTACACTATGGCCCACGTATTCTATAGGCACGTATGGCCCGATGGTAGTTGTGGGGAAGAAGGTCATACAAGGTCACGCGCTTCTAACACCCCCCTTCCTAGACAATTTTCGGTCCTCCAAAATCTACAATTTTACCCTTCTAGGATTGATTGTGATACCTGTTTCCAGTAGAGGTTAATCGCTTGGCGTGTAAGTTACTACATACATGCGGTTGTACGCCGTTTTTGTTCTTTGTACAAAATAAGTTGAGTTTGTTTGGCTCTTGATATTCGTGATTAATGTCATAAGTTACATTTATCGTATGTTTGTTTATTCTCTGAATGCCTGGATAGATCTAACAATTATATTTTGTGCGTATCCTCAAATAAAATATCTTAATTAATATCTAGTCTACTTTGTCTGAAACATAAAATGACATAACTTGATCTATGAGTATTCTCGTAACTTTGTTCTTATAATTTATGATCAAGTTGTTGTTATGTAGTAGTTGCATTATTGTGCATGGGCCTTTCCAACTAGGATCCAATTTGTTTAACATGTTGTTATTTTTCCATTTAACCAGGTCTCCAATTTGATAGATCGGATGGGTTCGCGTTATATTTTCATCCAATCTTCTTTTAGACTTCTCTTGTAGCTGGATCCTCTCCTTAGCCTTTTCTATCTATTTCTCATGTTTGGCTTTCCATTTCCGTAACAGGTGGCTGTAGGTCAGTGTGGGTAATCGGGCTAGTGTCGAGGGAAGATTTGGGTCTCTTCCAAAGGTCATCTCGAAAGGTGAGAGTCCCGTTGTCTCGTTCCTGGTAGTATTTATTGCGAAATTCATGAACTTAATGTTTTTATCCAACTCGTTATTATTTTCTGTCATTGAAGTTTTAATCATATTTTATTGTTGTTGAATGCATTCGTTCTATATTTCCGTTTGCCTGAGGATGGAATGCAGTAGTTTTAATGTGCTTAATTTTGAACATTTCTTCAAACTACTTCACTAGTTCTGACAAGAAGTTCTGTCCTTGATCAGTCAGAATGACCTGTGGTGCCCCAAACACGTAGATGTAATGTTCCATTAAATTATTCTGAATGCTTTCAGAAGTTTCATTTTTCAATGGTAGTAATAAAGTGTATCGCTTTAACCTATCCTGGATACTCAAGGTATACTTATTTCCAGTTCTTGTATCTGGCAACGGGCCGAATATGTCCATGGCTACTTTCTCATGCGGGTTTAGGAGAATATCGGGGACAATACCTGTGGCCTGGTTTGTTATCCTAACTGCCTTTTTGAGTTGTCAAATAGGGCATGATTTGACGTATCTTTTTATTTTTTCGTTAATTCCTGCCCATTCTGCTTTTGCTCTTGCTTTGCTAATATTGTTTTCTCTCAAGTGATCACCATAAGCTTCTATCATGACATTTTCCTTTTCTTGTTTAGTTAGTTCGCGAGTTTAACTGGAACACAAGTGAAAACTGGAGTCTGCGTAGTAGTTGGACAAATAGTTGATCATTTATACAATTTCTTCCCTTTCGACAGGTTTAAACATAGGTTCTCCCAAGTGTAGTCGTATTATAGTTAATTTCTTGTTCTTGAAATCGTTTATCATCAAACCCAGGTGCCTTAGCCATTCTTCCTCATTGTAATCTGGCATATTATCCCTTTCAATTCTTTTCCATAACTTTCCGGCTGCATTTGGTTTAGCTTTCACCCTTTCATTTGTCACCGGGTTTTTTCTCCACTCTAAGTAATTATTCGATAGATTGGAATCCTGCTCATTGTGTTTTAGACTTTCTAATTCATCCTCAGAGGACTCGCTCATTCTTCTTTCAGGTAATTTAATTTTGATCCTGCTGTCGACTATCTCATTGCCAGTGATTATGGGCTTAGGTTTATTGCACTTGGAGGTATTTAATTCCTCCCAATTGGGCGTGTCGAGTATTTTCATGCTGGATGATTTGTCCTCTGATGTGATTCCTTTTCCCACTATGTCTGTGTCTTCTAGACCTTTACTGAGTACGGCTGGACTGGTAATCGGGAATAGTCTAGAAAGCAGTCCGCAGCTTCATTCTCTTTACCTTTAACGTACTGGACTTCATACTTGTATTGTTCTAATCTAAGTCTCCATCTCAGTAGGTGTGAGCTTGGGTCTTTCACGTTATGGAGCCAAATCAAGGCCTTGTGATCCGTTCCAATTGTAAATTTTTTTCCTAGTAAGTATTGACGGAGTCGTTTGACAGCCCATACAATTGCTAACAATTCCTCTTCACTAGTGGTATAATTTTCTTCTGCCTTGTTTAATGATCTTGATATAAACAAGCAGGGATTTCCGTTCAGTGATAGTATTGCATTTAATCCAAGCTGGGATGCGTCCGTGGTCAGCAGCAAAATTTCTTTGAAGTTACGGAATCGTAGAACTGGTGCTGAGCATAGAGTGTTCTTTAGTTGTTCAGAACTTTTAGTGCATTTGGGTGTCATGTCGAATATGGCCTCTTTTTAGGTTAGCTTGGTCAGCGGTCTTGCTATATTAGAGAAGTTTTTTAAATAGATTTTCTATAGTATCTTGTGAGACCCAAGAAAGAATGAATTTCCTTCACTGTGGTAGGGATTTAAAGTTCTTGACCGCTTCAGTTTTTGATGGATTAGGTTTGACTTCATCTTCGGTGAGTAGATGGCCTAGATACTCAAGTTCCATTCGTAAATACTCGCATTTAGTTGGTTCTAATTTCAGTCCTAATGCTTTTTTTTGCATACGATTGTATCGTAGTGCCCTCGAGATGTTGAAAATGCAGTATATTTTTTGGATGCCTCGTTCGTTGGAATTTGGTGGAAACCCGCACTCATAACAAAAGCAGAGAAAAACTTCGCTCGTCCCAATTGGTGAAGAATATCATCGATAACAGGTAAGGAATACGCGTCTTGGTCGGTATCCTTATTAATGTGTCTGTAGTCGATGACCATTCTCAGTTTGTTTCCTTTTTTGGGTACTACCCAAAGTGGAGAGTTGAACGGAGATTGGGAATGTCTTATGATTCCTTTATCTAAGAGTTCCTGCGTGTGCTCCAAGATGAGTTGTCTGTGGGCTTCTTGTAACTTATGCGATCTCAGATTCACTATCTTTGCTGAATTCAGCGTAATTTCGTGCTCTGTCAGTTGCGTACATGGTAATGTGTCTCCAGGTAGTGTAAAGACCTTATTATATGTTGTAACAATTTTGTTAATTTGTTGTCGAATTGAAGGTTCTATGTGGTTCAACTGCATAATTTTCTGAAGTTCTAAAATTCTATTAGTGCCTTTTAAGCCTATGGAACATTCGATCCCTCCTTCGGTGTGAGACTGTATCTTGAGGATTTTTTGTAGTTTATATCATCTGGAATTTGGAACGAGGTTGATTCGTATTTTCAAATTGGTACGCATAATTCTCAATGACGTATAGAGTGAATGCCATCTGGGATATGTTTATTTCATTCGATCCATACGTTTGAATTCGCATCCTTGACTTGGATAAGGCATACTTGCTCTGAGTTTTTTCTTATGCAGTGCCCGTCTTCGTGAAGGGGCAACTTGTGTTTTGCCTATTATCCAAATTTTTGCGTGAGCGAGTATCTTTCATACTTCTTTAGAAATGGCAATCCTATTATTCAAGATTCTGGTAGGAGAAAATCAACAGGATAAATTGTAACGCTACTTTTTCCCCAATCAATAATTGAAATAGGTGGTCTCTTCAAAGAGCGCACTACGGACCCTAATCGGAAAAATGACTTCTCAAATAAACTAGTTGAACGATACAAATAATAGATTTTTGGGCGCCAGTCCTTGCTTGGGACAAAGGTGGACCAATTCAACCCAAGTGAGTGAGAAAAGATAAAGGTACAAGGAATCAAAACCCCAAACGGAAAAGGGAAACTCACTGAACGTTAGGCGTTTCAGGGCAAACGATAAAAGTGAATCCCACCAACTCCAGTCAAAAGGTACACCTTAATAAAAGAAAAGAAAAAAAATGGCGATAAAAAAAAACGAAAGATAAAGAGATATCCAAAGATAAGATAATTTGAGACACAAAAAAGGGGGGGGGGGGGCTAAAGGCATTAAAATATCGAAAGGCAAGGTAAGCAAACATATAAAAACCTTGAGAAAAAAAAACAACGATGAAAGATGATAAGCGGTAACCATAGATTAAAAGATACCAAAACAGACGAAAGTTAAACTAGCCTCTAAGAGGCAGCATTAGGGTCAACTAAACTACTAACTCAGCCTAACCATAATTTGGTAGAGGGGGGGGGGGATTAAGTATTTACAAAACTCACATTTTAGATAAAACCAGAGATAACAATTTTATTCAGAACGTCGGGAAACTTACCAAAAATATGTAACAGAGTAGGTGAAAGAAAACAATAGACAAGTTCCTAATTATTACAAATATAGGCAGAGGAGCCTTGATAACAAAAAGAAAGTTTGCGGGTTTCAAAAAAAAAAAACGAAGAAAGAAAACTAAACAAAGAAAACGTAGGTTCACAATTCACAATTATAACATCTTAACAAGTAATAACGCCATAAAATATAAAACAAGATAAACGCATATATGTAGCGTTATGACGGGCAAAGGGGTTCTCGAAATTACGAATAATTGGGTTTCTAAATAAGCATAAAAGGGGTTTCTAAGGGATAGACGTAAAAGGGGTATGTGTTGAAATAACTACAAAAAAAGGGGAGATTTCGCAACTTCAAACGCAAAAATGGTTTCTGAAAACACATGATAGGGAGTCCTTAGAATAGAAATAATTGGGTTTCGGAATTAAATAAAAGTTCCAATAGTTAAATACAAAAGAGTTAAGATAAATATATTGAAAGGGCGGTAAGGGGAAGGTAGTATAAAATATCACAAAAAGAGTGACGATAAATATATCATGGGGGCGCTAAGGGACAGCATTATTAGATATATTACAAAAAGGTTAAGACAGACATATTATATCGGTCGATAAGGGGAAAAGCTGATAGGGGCGATGGGAGCCAAGGTTATGAGAGACCTTACAGTTGTAGGGTAAAAAGGGTAAAGACAAATAAGTTATTTGGGCGATAAGGGGAAAAGCTGATAGGGGCGACAGGGGCCAATGTTATAAGAAACATTACAGTTGTAGGGTAAAAAGGGTAAAGACAAATAAGTTATTTGGGCGATAAGGGGAAAAGCTTATACGGGCGATAGGGGAAAACTTTATGTGGACGATAAGGGGACAACTTTATGTGGACGATAAGGGGAAAACTTTATGTGGACGATAAGGGGAAAACTTTATGTGGCCGATAAGGGGAAAACTTTATGTGGACGATAAGGGGAAAACTTCATTTGGAGCATTAGTAAAGGCCGGCATGTCGATATTCAAACCAAATGAGGGGAAGAGGTCGATAACATGGATAAAAAGAATGGAAATGCAACAACGAGGTGCCAAATGAACAATATAACAGTATAATATAATATATATAAACAATATTCAAAAGCAATTGACAATATAAATAACTTCACAGTGATTTAGCCAAGGAGCAGAATAAAATAGAACAATAAATAACGGGAGGTCATTCAGAAAAATGCTTGGCTAAACCATTAGTGGAACAAAAGGTCCTACCTTAAACAATGTTGTGGTCGACAGCAGCACCTCGTGTTCTTACGTTGAGTGTACAGACGCTAAGGAAGAATTTTCGCGCTTACCGGTGTATTATACAAACGTGAGGAATTACATGATTAGAGGGAAGGGCTGATGCGCTCAACTTAATTTCTGTAATTCGCAACGGTCGAGAGAAAGATAGCCGGTTTTCGATTTTTCCATCTTATCGTCGCGTCCTTCCTTCGGTAGTCCTTATCAGCCGCTGTTGAGTGAGGGAGAGAGCTGCGTCTTCCGTGAAGAGTGAGAAGCGGGACCGGTTCCCTCGATAACAGGGTCGGCTGTATTCCGGTGCTGAGGCGGAGAACTAGGAACCCTTTCTCCTTACTTCTGGTGTGGAGAGGATTCTTCGATGCTCCCGATAAAGAGAAAAACAAAAACAAAACGGCATAAGAGCCAAGAAACGCCTGTTCGCAACCAACAAAAATTTGCAACAACAATAATAATTTTTAGGCGAGATTACCTATTCCCGTTTGGAATTTTGGGGGTAACCGCCTCGGTCGATCTTCACCAGGAACGTGCCTTGGATCTCAGACGACCAAAAGAGATAATCCATTCTATCCTTTATGAGTAGAGTCAGCTATACTACCCCGGATGTCAGAAGGATGTACGATAAAAGATATTCCGGAAGTTCATGTTGGGACTTGAGATGAGAAGATCTGCTGAAGATGAAGGTGGGGGGGGGGGGGGGTGGAACTAATCGATCATTTGCGTCGATGTTGCCACTCCACCTGGCTCTCGCCCCAGACCGCGGAATTAAGAAATTTAACAAAAAAATAATAATTACGACAGCCCTAATTTCTTAAAATAACATTACCAAAAAACGTACAACATAGAGGCAAAATAAAGAGATAAGATACACATAATAAAATAATAATAAATTAAAAATATAACCAAAAAAATTTAGGAGTGCCGAATTTTCTTACTCTCTGTGTGAACACGAGAGCTTTCAACTTGAGGGTTGTTTTTATTAAAATTTAATTTGTGAGTTGCAGAAAATCTGCAACGTCACAAAATATGAAAAAGGTGTTTTTTTCGATGTATGGAATGTATACGGCTTCTGTTGTTTAAAGGAGGTCATTTCCCATACAAATATTTTTGCTTGATTTGATTTTTGTATGTTTGTCTGGGATGCTGTCTTCTTTTATTAGGTTAATAGAGACTCCTGAGTCTACTAATAGGCTTATATTGTTCCGTCTCGTGGTTTCCTCGTATAGATAGGAGTTTTCCGTATATGCTTGATATTCTTCCTATTCCTCGTAGGCCTCTTGCTCCTGTCTTTCTTCCTGAGTCATTTGTTGTTGGTCTAAGTAGTTTGCGTTTTCCTCCTGAATCTTCTTCACCGGGTTCGGTGGTATTTTGGGGAAATGTCCCTGGTGAAAATTCAGTTTTGCATAACACTGGTTAGGAAATTTCCCAGTTTTCCACACTTGTGGTATTTCATGTCCATTCTGTTGGCTAGTGCCATTGGTTGGTTTGGAACTCTTGGTGTTCTATTTCCTTGGAATCTGGATTGTGTATTTGTCGGTCTGAATTCTCTTTTAGGTTAGTATTGAGATTCGCCTGTCGATACTCTTGGTTGACTCTCTTTTAACCAAGTTTCCATCTCTGTAGCCATATTCTGGGCTTTCCCGATATTTGATGGGTTCTGGGTTTCAACCTGCAAGCCTATTTCCGTCTTAAGTTCATCAGGTATTTCTGGAGGTACTCAGTTCCTTCCATGTCAAGGGCAATCCTTATTTTCATAGGTCCTTTATGGGCGGATTGAACCGCATATTTAAGTTCTTTCATCACTCCTCTTAATCGAACACTGAAATCCTGAGTTGTTTCAGTCGCCCCTTGCTTACAACTGTCCAGCTTACTTCTCAAATGGCTGACTGAACCCACATGTTTCAAATTTTCGCGTAGACTTTCATATAAATCCTCATAGGTGTAGATCTCGTTGAAGCGGATTGCTCTCTCGGCATGTTGTTGAATTTTTTCCGACAGTATCAAATCTAGCAGCAGATCTGGTTGACTGCACTGCTGCCTAATTCTTTGGACTTTTCTGATTAATTCCTCAACTCCGGCATCGTCTTGCCCATTCAGGTGCTTAATAGCTCTGATAGCGTCGCGAGCCGGGATACTGTCATCGGCTAGATTTCTTTCTTGTTCCATCTTCTCCGCTCTCACGGGTTCTCTTCCACGGAAGCGTGTTGGTTGGCGAGAGTTGTCTTCGTCGCTCGCTGAGTTCTTTCTCCTTTCTTTCCGCTACTGTTGACTCATTTCTGTGGGTGTGCAGCAGTTGACGCTGATTTCCTTCCCAACTTTGCGTTGCCGCTCGCTCGCTTCTTAAGTTGCTCGCAGGGTCAGGTACGTTTCCTCTTTCACTGCTGTACGCACTTCGCTCAGCCCCTTCTTGATCGCTCGTGAGCGTATGCGTTGGTTCCGTGTGGTTCCCTCTCTTGCGTTCCTCCGGCTTTGTGTCAGATAGGTTTTGACTATTCTCACTCGCATCTTCTTTGTCGGACGTTAGGATTCCTTCGTATTCCGTCTCTATTTTTCATTTCAATCCCGCTTTTCGTTCTATTGCAGCTATCTCTCTAACTCTTTTTGTATTTTCGTCAGCGAGGGTTCCTGCATTTACTTTTAAAGACCTGATTTCAGAAAGAATTTTTACCAGCACCTGTTCGGTAGTCAATGGGATAAGGGGGATTGCTCCGGCTCGATCATTAGAACTAGTCTCAGACATACTTGCTCTTGTGGGATGAATATCTCGCGGCCGATGTAGAGTCGATAACTGGGGTATCAACCTCGGTCCGTTTCCTAATCCTCTGAAATGCTTGCACTACAAACTGCTGGAATGCCAGTGTAAAATGTGTGTATTTATCGTCCTTTGTTTCGAGTGTCGGGTGTGTGATCGCGTTCGCGTATAATTGTGTTATTTTGGACTTTGGCCTTTATACTTGGGCTTCATGCAATCACTGCAAGTACATATAAACTTTCGAGTCATTTTCGTTTTTATTTAAGTTGGCAGTGCTCTGGAGCACCAGGAGTATACCAATTATCCTATTCTGGTCGTTAAATTTAGCCTTGCCGATTCTATTTTGACTAGGCCGAAACTTTCCCCTGCCGGTTCTGTCTTAATAGGCCGTCTCGTACAAAGAGGGATGAGAAGGACTCATGCTTGTAATCACACCGTAGTTTATAACCTTTCAATTTTGTTAAATTTAAGAAATTAATGCTTACAGCTGTGCTCTTTCCTTTTGATAATTCGAGTGGATGACCGTTGACTGCCTTCTTTCCTTATCTGGAATCGGGCGTTCCAGGTGCTGCCGTATCAGTTCCCTTGCTGATTTTATGCTGCGTTGCTATGCTTGCATTGTTCCTTTGTAGATAGGCCGTTGCCTCTTCCGCCTGTTAGCGGGCCTCGTTCAGTTTTATGAATTTCGGAAATCGAGAGTTTTACGTTGTATAGTGGCTACTAAATTCACCAAATAGTGTTAAATCTAGTTTCCTACTCTTCGTTTTCTAACTGACTTTCGTAGAAAATTCCGGAGTTCTTTTTCTTCTGAATTCCGTAGAATTCTTCCTTTTTCGTTTTCCGCATTTCCGTCGAAAAATCCGAGTGATCTTTTCTATGAATTCCGTAGAATTCAGAATTCCAAGATTCGTCACAATGATAGGCTTCTTTTGATATATCGTTGAAGCACTATCCTAGTAGGATCGCCAAAATGTTACCTGGTAAATAATGAAAAGTTAATTTGTGCAGAGAACTGAATTGCGAACAGCAATTCAGAAATTCTTTATGACTCTAAGGCTAGAAGAGAACAGAATATGCGTCAGGCCGGAACGCTACACTATGGCCCACGTATTTTATAGGGACGTATGGCCCAATGATATTGGTGGGAAAGGTCATGAGAGGTCACGCGCTTGTAACAAGTTATTCGCCCCAAAAATATCTATTAAGCTTGAATGAATTCTTTTTTGAAGTTCAAAATTAAGAATAATATGATTTGTACCGTTTATAGAATGATCAGACTTGTAATGTTTTTCAATAATAACATCTATTCAATCACTTTGTATGTCATTTGATACGACGTACATGATATGATACTTCTTAAGCATATTTATCAATTTAATTTTTCAGGCCTTGAAACTAAAGGCGTTTAGGTTCGAAAGTTTAAATTCGCAAATACTTGTTTTGAAGTTTCCTAATTTTTGAATGCTCAATCAGGAACTTTCTTAATTTTGTGATGTTTATTTTGTTATTTTATTTTTATTATTAAACTCTTTTCGGGTAATAAATTTGAACTTAATCAGTTTTGAATGATTACAACTTTTTAATTTTACTATGTAAAAGCAAGCATTCGTTAGTTTTTGTGAAGATACTATCATCTGCCACAGACACAGGCTGGTACACTTTGATATCAGTTTAAAGAAATGTAGACCTTGAAATTCAAACAGATTAAAAACCCTCAAAATCTTGAAAATCTTATTGAAATTTCTCAAATTTTATGAAATTTTCTTTGATACTCCTTGAAATATTATAAAATCACTTCAATTTCTTACAATCCACTGAAATCCAATAGAATCCCTTGAAAGCCCCGTGAAATTCCATGAAATCTGATGCTGTTAACTGATTATTCATTTACTGTGTTTATTAATATTGCAGTTTTTTTAAATTTTACCGAAATATAACGTTAAAATCGGTGCCTTTCTTATTAGTACTCATAGCGGTAAACCTATCATGTAAATAAGTAATTACTGAATTATACGCCACAAAAATTGTATCGAATAAAAAAACTTTAAATCTCTTTAAGATTGATTTATTTTACAGGATTCAGCAGAAACAAGACATTTGATAGTCAACATGATTTCTATGAAATTTCTTCTGTTCCTAACAACAATAATATGCATGTATGCAGTAGTAGCATCAGACTATGATACTGAAGATGAAGCAAAACGTAAGTAATTTAAAGTCTTATTCGCTCTCACGCCTAAGATTCTATTTCGTAAATAAAATGCAGCAAGAGGGTGAATAAAAAATGTAATTGCATGAAAAACATATAAATCTATCAGTATTGGATGCAATTGTGAAGTGGATAATGCATCCTTTCGTAGATAATCAATAATTGAAAACAACAAACGTAAAATAATTAATTTCAATTTCAATTTGTCAACGCGTATAATATATCGAGACCCTAGCCTACTTTACAGTGGAAGCTTTTCAAAATTTAGGTAATTTGTACGTGTAGACGTTTATTGCAGATCTTTTTTTTATCTATTTCAGACAAGAATGATTAGAACGCTGGTGCAACATTTACTTCTAGGAATAGTTCAACTTCAGTATTGAATTTTAAACTTTGCGGCTATGATTTTAGGGTAACGATATATACGATATAATTCAGTGAATTGTTTTGCATAAAATAATATATTTAATAAATAATTATTTTGGCTCAATGGTATAATAATAATAATCGCAGAAGATTTCAGACATCGTATTGAATTAACTTATAACATCCTCATCTCAACAGTCACTTCACTTAGTCCGTGGCTGTGATGAAAAACCGGGTTCACCCGAGAACAAGTTTAAATATATAATATAATAGAATTCCCCGATCATACACATGCCTGCAACCCAGTCCGCGACTGATGAGGTAAAAACCAGGCTTTGTCCAATATGTAAAATTCGACACGCTGCTCTTATGAGATCACTTGATTGCGTTACAAAAATGCGTCGGCGACTGATAATATATACCGGGACAGCCCCGTGCAGACTATTCAAAAATAAACATGCAACTCTAACAAAAAATGCTTTCGACATTTTAGGCTGTAACCATCCTAAGCCTGAGACATTAATTTTTATAAATAATAATGCTGTAGGATGCATTATCTATACTCCCGTACTTCTTTTCTTGAAGATAAGGAATTAATTATGTATTGCTAATTATTATGATCTGATTTTATACTTCTTTGCAGAAAAGTGTGGCGAAGGGAATTATTATGGGACTGAAAATACAGTACGTTCAATGTATAACATAAGAAAAGTAATCACTTGGCAGTGCTACTGAAATCTTACAGAGGAAAACTAGGAAAGAAAAATATTTAAATTGTAATTTTTATGTTTTGAATCATTAAATAGTCTTACCCAATAATCGGTATGATTAGTTGTTTAAACTGCTTGCAACTGTCTGTTGAAATGTATTAATAATAAGCATGTAGTGTAACAATTTTTTATTTTAGTCTAATAAAAAAATCGTTACTTAGTTTATAAAAAAATCGTTTATTTCTCGTTTTTTAATTCTTCATCTGGTATTAATTATAATAGCAAGGAACAACTATGGGCCGCCTGTCGGTCTACCGTCACTCCTCGGCTATTTGTCTGCCCTAGTTTCGCTGGACGCTCATGTCTGTTTGAAGATTGAATTTCGCACTATAGAAATAGACATAAGAGATCAGGTTGGAATTCCGATACCATTCGAGTTTGGCACTCTGACAGTGACACCTCTACTGCTTAAAAAATGAGAAGAAGAAGAATAAATAAAACATTATATGATCAAGTAATAATGCGCTATTACGTAGATTACTACATAACACAATTCGTTGGAGGCAGAATATTAAAAGTTTATGTCGTATCGTCCCATCAGAGAGGTCATGGAATCGGAAGCTCTCTAGGTGGACTTTTTCGACGCGTATTACCGATGCTAGCGCAAGGTGCGTATTCAGATGGGAAGGAGGCACTCTGAACAAGTGTTAATTAACGTTTCAAATGATGTAGCTGGCAAAGTACCACTCAAGCAGGCATTCAATTCGCGTATTTATGAATCTGGTCGACAATTAAAAAGAAAAGCTTTGAATGAAATTGGTGATCTTATAAATTGACCCCGTTATAAATCTGGTGCATTCAATTTCAGACCTCAGTTTGCGTTAGTACAACGTAAAAATCAACGAAGAAGAAAGGGGCGAAAAAAAGAAATCTAAGAAGATAATCAATAGTAGTAACAAAATTGAAAATAAGAAAACTCAGAATGAACAAAAGCGCAAAACTAGCGCTGGAGATAATCGTTCAATTCCAGCCCAAAGAATCTGTGTGCAAAATTTGGTGCCGATTAGTTAAAAACTGTGGCGCCCCCCCTATCTGCCCCCATTGCTCTTACGACCTGTCGGGTGTGGCCGGTATCGAGCCTCAACTGTACAAATTTGAATCTTATCTAGTATATATATATATATATAATTTAAAAAAGGGTTAACCAACCACAGCAGGATCCTACTGTGAGCAACTGCCATCGAAAAATGATACCGGCTCCCAGTAGAACCGCGGTAAATAACACTTATGGCCACGTGTCACGACCGTGACATGGGTGGGTGGCACGTTGAAACCACGACGACAGGCCGGCGAAACCCTCGTGTTTCTTGAGGACACGAAGCAACCCAAGGATGACAGCTCTCCGAGAGCACCGATCAGAAGTACAATTACTTGAACCGAATATTTTGGGTACAGTCGTTGAAACTCCCTTTTAAGGTCTTGATACCTCACCTCCTTTTCCTTCTCCTCAGCAGTGATGTTGTAGTCGGCAGGAGCCGAGAAATCGATCACGAATATGGGTGGTTTCTTGAAGTCTTGGAGAACAATGTCAGGCCTCGAGTGTGCCACGAAGACTGCTGTCCGAAAATCGTAATTCCAGAAAATTTGACACTTCTCGTTTTGGACAATTGACTCTATCTGCGGTGGAGCGTTCGGCAGGGCAGGGTCGCGGCCAATACCTTACGAGCAACAAAGATAGTAGTAAAGTACTCTTAGGGCCATGTTAAATCACAATCATGGAAACTGGTCTTCAGAATCAAGTGAATCCACACAGAGAATCACATGACAAATAAATTTTATTGTCCTGAGCACAAAATCTCTGATAATAGTTGAAGGCAGTTAGCGGTTCTGAAAATCAAGGTCTTCAAGGGGGTTATTCTTCTCATACCTTGTATACTCGATGATGTACAAATTATCAACAGTCAAAGAAAACTTATAAAGATCGATACCCCGCGTAGAAGTGGTCTCACATACCTCGATGATGTTCGCAAATGCGTCAGTATAGAAGCCGTTGATGATGTTCTCAGAGGAGGCATTGCCTCTATCTAGTTGATGTTCTCAAAGGAGGTATTGCACCCACTTAGTTTCTGTTCTCAAAACAGGTATAGCACCCACTTTGTTGCTGTTCTTAAATGGAGATATTCAACCCACTCTGTTGTTATTATTAAAAGCGGTAAGACACTAGACACCTTGGTCTCACTTTTTAATACGGTCCCAGACACAAGATTAGCTCAGAAACCGACGAGAAGCTCTCTCGACACTGACTCATGAAAGAATGAATAAATCAGGAAGAAATCCATTGTTTTCAGGTCAAAACGAGATCTGGAAGGAACCCCAAGAGTAAGCGTAATTGTATGGTATCATACTAGGAATTTTCTCCAGGTGCTATTTTGAGGCGACTGAATTTAAATAGCCGCAGCTCGGGACCCGAGTGAAGAAAGGGAACAGGCAGGTCAACCGCAACACAAAACAAACCATCTCAGTTCCAAGAACTCAGCGTGTGCATGACATACTTTGCATCTATCTCTGGGAACTTCTTGACATAAAATTTGGTAACGGTATACTAAGGTGGAAATGACACCGTCCTGGCATGCGAAAATGAAATCCTCTGTACCTTAATTAGGCCCTCATGGTCTGAGGAAAGCAAAAGTTTGCTCCTTTGACAAGGACTGTTTTTCTACATTCCTGTAAAAATTTACGTGTGTTTTCTTGTCGAGTAGCTGTTGGTGGAATTTTTCAACTTCTGCCTTCTTTACTTGGGCTTTCGGAAGTGTAGCATCTAAATGGAGTAATGTACTTTCCTTACTTTCGATGTTAAAATTCAGGCCAAGGGTCTCAGCTGTCTGTTCCGCGGCTTTGTAAAAGGACGCTCCTGTTCCAATCATCTCGTGATTCCTGGCCATTTTTAGGAGAGGATCTTTACCATTCGCAACGATGTAAGCTGTACTTAGAACAATTCGGTTATGAAGACATAGGAGATTCAGAATTCCCCGTCTGCCTTGATGGCGTGAGTAGCGATCTAGTAGCTAGGTCTCGGATATGAGAAAAATTTATCGGATATTGATGTATTAACTTGTATTAAATTTTATTAATTTTGTGATGTTTATTTCGTTATTTTATTTTTATTTTAAACTTTTTTCGGGCAATAAATTTGAACTTAATCAGATTCGAAGGATTACAAGTTTTTAATTTTACTATGTAAGAGCCATCATTCCTTAGGTTTTGTGAAGATACTATCGTCTGCCACAGACACAGGCTGATATTTTGCCTACTTTAGAGTGTAGACGTTTACTGCAGATTTTTTTTTATCTATTTCGGGCAAGAATGATTAGAACGCTGATACAAGATTTAATTCTAGGAATAGTTAAACTTCAGAGTAACAAGTTATTGAATTTTGAGCTTTGTAGCTCAAAAGTATCACAAATTGCATGGAGATAGCAGTTTGAGACTCTTTAAGACCAAATTAAAGTTTGTTCCATCTTCAATTGTCATCTTCAACAACAATCAAATTTGAATGTTCACAACTTTGCTATTAATTGACCATTCATCATTTTGACTTTAGAGGCCGTCTTGAATTTTGTAACAATTGTCTTTTTTTGTATTTGCATGGTTGTAATCTGGCCACATGGCACTAGATAGCACCTTGAGGCTATGCAAATATTTCTTTTACATATTTTATTTGATAAATTTTACTTATTTAGAGAAAGTATTTTGAAATAAAATTAACATTAAGTGAAGAGATTGCATTAAACTATCTTTTGGTGTTATTAACATATTTTGGCCAAAAAAGTGAGATAGCACCCTATGATTTTAGGGTAACGATATTTGAACAATTACCTTCTATATATTCTATATATATATATACATAT
>CAKNYM010040313.1:37637-49105 GCA_932195095.1 Andricus curvator
TATATATATCTACAATTTAGTGAATTCATTTGCATGAGTAGTTAGGCTAGGCCGGTTCGGGGGCACCACTACGTAGTTCCAGATACCACCGAAAGATGGCGTCACTGGTCAGTTCCTGTAACATCTCTGGATTATTTTAGGTGGGAAAGGTCGGTAAATTTGAATACAACAAATTTAAATTCGCTAAGAAACCTGTTTATTCGAAACACAAGTAAAAAGGGTACGGATGGCAAATACAAAAATATCGATCTCTGCTCGGTAGCGAGGTGCAAATCAATCTGCTGCAATTTTCTGAGACTGGCGGAAAAGCGCTCGCTTACGCACCCCCAACTTTTCCCACCTTCGATTTTCTTGGCCAATGGGATCCGAGTTACGGGGGCTGTCAGACCCCAAGAGGCGTAGAGATTGCGTGCGCATCTAGTCCACATGGACTTGCAATTTCCGCGTTCGCTGGGGGTCCTGGCGACACAGTCTGAAATACCTGGGTCGGGTAAAATTCGAAAGACCTTTGTCTTCAAACTCTCTCTCACGAAGATTCTTATACCGTAATAAAGGCTTAACTGGACAAAATATAAAACTGAGGAAAACGGCAGTAAAGATATAAATTCAGCGATTCTAATTCTATGGTTACTTCTACAATTCTAAAGCAGAAAGGTTCGGTTTTCTGAATTTGGCGATAAAAGGCCTCTCGGAATCGTCGAATATACCATTTCTTCAAACATCTGCTTTTTAATCCTAGGGTTTAGCTTCAGCTCACAAAATCTAATAAAGTTTACAATCGCAATATATATTTTCTAACTAAATTTCTAGTCGCACACATTTCCTAAAATATAAACGTAATCTCTTGGATCTCGCACGCATGTGATTTCAAATTGCCCGCGTTATATTGCTTGCTAAGATTGCCAGAAGGAGCGATACATGTCATATGTTACATTCCCGAAGTGGTAATTGAAATGTCGTTAAGGTAGATCCCCGTCGCAGCTTCTTGGCTCGGCCAATAAGGATGGTATCTGTTTACCGACCGAAATCACAAGAAACATTTATAAAGGTGGCGCATGTGGGATCAGGTATTCCAAAGATATTATAAGCGTAGATGCGGTGCCATATCGAGGTGCTGCCCTCACCGTACTACGAAGTCGAGAGCTGGTTTTCTCATTCTTCGTAAAATATGACGGTAAAGCAATTGAAAGATTTTTTAAGGTTAGAAAAGTCATATCGCTTCATAAACAAAACACCGCACTTCCGAATATATTGATAAATGGCACAATGTCTAGACTCAAAATACGTATTTGGAAAAATTAATGAAAAATTAATAATGACAGAAGCACTGATATGATGGTAATAAATAAACTGAATTGTGAGAGTAATACAATAATATAGTAATATATAATATATATATATATATATATATATATATATAATAGTAGAGAGTAATATAATAAGAGATAATTATGTTTATATTTGATTGTTGAATATTATTATAATTTCTGATACGTTCATACTTTTTCTATGAGTGATATGATTTTTAAAATTATAATTTTTTGTACTGTGGAGTTTAATTTTTATTACTATAGACTGAACCGAAAATTGATTGCATTTAAGAATATATAGAATTTTTGCCGGTCTGAAGCTTGAGATAGATTTTTTTTACATAGTCTTTTTAAAAAATTATAAAAAACCTTTTCTCTAAAATTTTTTATTAAACAAAAAACTAAAAAGAAATTTCGAGATAAATCATGAACCATTGTTGAAAAAAATTTTCTTTGATAAATGATTCTTTTAATTAAAATAATCAAATATTTATACCAAAGAAAAATCTTTTCTAATGTTTAAAGTTTAAAAAACATATTGTTTGAATTTAAAATAACAATAATTGAACAAAATATATTTCTGCATAAAAAATGTTGGTTGAAAATGTACATAGTATTGTTTTTAAATTACAAAAAAATGTTCTCAAAAATCAAATTATTGATTTAAAAAAATTAAAAAGAAACTTCGAAATAAATTAGCGCTGATTTGAATCCTGCAAATTTGGTTTGGATCATGTTTGGTTCGAAGAAAATTTAGGGAGAAATTTTTTTTCTGTTTGAAGCACACGCGTGTTTTTACATTAATTTTTTTATACAATTTTTGTAGGGTTATTTTTATTTTAAATTCAAACCATTTTTTAAAACTTTAAATATTAAACAAAAATTTATTTGATAACAATATTTTATTATCGCATTTTTAATAAATAATATTTATTAAGAAACAATTTTCTAACTATGCAAATTCTGGAATTTTATAATTATGGAAATTCTAGTTCGGATATTTTATAATTCGGCAATTGTATGTAGGGAATTTTATTATTTGGGAATTTTCAAATTCGGTAATATTATAAACTGTTCTGGAATTTTATTATTTTTGAAATTTCATTATTCGGGAGTTTTACAGAGTCGGGAATTTTATTTGCGGGATATTTCAGTCGTCCCTAGAAGTACAGAAAATTTGCTGTAATTATAATTTCGAGACCTGGATCTTTTCAATTTTTCCTACAGTATTTATTTAAAAAAAATTATTATATGCAAATTTTTGAAATCACAAGTTATAAAGATAATCTCATTAAATATCAAAATTTTAAATTTTTAAATTCGCTGTGTATCTAATTTGTATTCCTGGGTCTTGGCGATTTTTTCCCTGGTGCATTTCGGTCACTTGTAAACGGGGGTGAATTTAATAGGAATTATCTCTCAGAAAATAAGTTATTAAAATGAGAAAAAATTGGGTATCTTTTTTTATCTCTATAGAGGTCATACCTATAGGTATGTAAAAAATGTAAACTTCCGAAAATTTAAAAACTCTGCAAACAAGAAATTTTTGAAACATTTCTTTTTGCGCGGATAACTGAGCTGCATGCAAATATATTTTATATCTTTACTGTATGTCTTTCGATTCCGAACTAATTATACTCTTTTACGATTCTAATACAATTTACAAAACACGAATTGAAAATTTTTTAATTTTTAAGGCTTCAATTTGATCATTTAAATTTTAACATTAAAATTTCCTCATTTTCAGAATGCAGGCGTATTGTTTGAATTTTCACAATTTTCGTTATAAGTTAGGGTAAAAATAACAAATTCTGGGATTCGAAATTGCTACAACGCGAAAAATTCAAAAGTTTAAATTTAACCGTTAAATATGTGAAAACACTTTCTTACTTTAGTCGCTTCTTTTCAGAGTCGATCCTCTGCTTTCAGTTTTCTTTTCGAAACATATCTTGAATTCAACGCATTTTAAATTCAATGTTTCAGCTGCATTAAGATTCAAGTATGAAATGTTTTTGGTGATTTTGAAAGATTTATAAAATTGTAAAAATGTTTTAATTGGGAATTTATTTTCATTTTGAATCGTTCTTGTCCGAGCTAGTTACCATCAGTGCGCAAACTATATCGATGGGTGCTATCGGGGAGCAGTGGAGGGTAGAGGGGAACTGACAATTTTCGCCGGACGCGCCGTCTATATTTATCGCGGGTAACTAAGCCCGCGCCGCATCTACGTTTATAATATCTTTGTCCCAACGCGGGCACCTTGCACTACTGCGCATGCGATGCATAAGGCGCTTCATTGGCTGCCGTTCGCGCGCTTATTTGAAACGTTAAAAAATACAATTTTTTTATTTATTATTTATTATCAAGAATAATTATATTTCAACATGTTCAAGTGGTATGTGGATGGTTTTTGATATATTCTTCGCACTAGATCAAAAAAAGAAATGAGACTTCAGTAAATAAACATGATGCTTAGACTATATTAGAAACCATACACGTACCACTTGGAGATGTTAAAATATAATTATTTTCAATTATTAATAGTAAATAAAAAAATTGCATCTTTTAACATTTCAAATAAGCACGCGAACGACAGTCAATGAAGCACCTTATGCATCGCATGCACAGTAGCGCAAGGTGCCCGCGTTGGGAGCACTGATTGTGGGAGCTGGCGGCCCCCACCACGACTCCCGTGTGGGGGCAACACACGTAAACGCCGCATGTCGGTGTGTCCCCACTCCGTCACTTGATTCCACGCTCCGCGGCAACGAAAATTTGTCGGTTCGGATGATTTCACTATCTCCTTCGTGCTCTTTCGTTTGATTTCGGTGGCGGCTTCGGGTCAGCCACGAAGATGGGTTTTTCGTTGAAGCCGAGGATTGCCGAGGATGGACGATTCTTAACTTGTAATTTGTCATTCTCGGCGACTGGGCTATTTTCAAGATTTTTCAGATTTGGAGGTTAGAGTCGACTTTTGTTTACAAACAAAGTTTGAAAACCTCAAAAAAGCTAAAAAAGTTTTAAAAGATGATGATTATGTTTTTCAGGTATTATTATAGAATCTTTTCTAGTATAGGATCTATAGGGAATATAGTTTAAGTTACTACAGGTTTTCAAATTTGTAATATACGGAATATATTTTATAAGAAAAATTGAGGTTAGATTGATAATGTATATTATTCTCAAGCCTCAAGTGGTTTTCAATTTTCAAATTTTGTATTTCATTTTTTAATTGATTTTAAATATTGTGAATTTAGAATGATAATAATTTATATATATTTTTAATTCAGTAAAATAATCATCATTTCTTTTAATGATATTTTCTTAAAGAAGCATGAAAACTATGAAACTATAATAGTCGATATTCATATTTTAAACCATTTTCAAAAGTTTTAAGACTTTTTTTAAAAAGATTAAAAACTTTTTTGCATTATAATACTTTCTTAAATTTCCATTGAATTAAATATTCAATATTTATAATATTTTATCAAGGAAAATAGAATGTATATGAAATTATGAAAATCACAGCTTTGTTATTTCTTATAAACACTTCATAAAACCTTGAATGACTTGTATATCTATACTTAATAATTAAATAATGATTTACACGAGAGAAAGCCTTACACTATATAATTGTACGTCCCTACGAATGAAAAAGAAATATTCAAGTGCAAGTTACTCGAAAAAAACAAAATCTGTCAACGTTCTCATCCAACTTACTTGTTAGTTGATACACACAGTTGTGAAAACCAAATTATCCGTAGTAGCATTAAAACACTAGATTTCTCAACATGTGAAATATCCGTTCTCAAAATCGATTACCTAGTTTTTATCAGCTTAGCAGAAAGTCAAGGATATATTATAGTTCCTGAAAAATCTATCGACTTGATAACTAACTGCGAAGGGATAATTAAAGATATTAAAATTAACGAGGCATCACTTCTATCGTCAGAGAGCAATTGTATTTTAACCACCGAAGGTGCCATAGTTAAGTTGAAACAAAGTAAAGAACTGAATAAACACATCTATTAGACAAAAAATATTTCTGTTCCGTATACAAATAACGATCTAGATTTACTCAACGATAAACTACTACCAATCAAAAAACAGATTGATAAGGAGCAATTACTGCAAGCAGGTAGAACATTAGTTGATATCGATGATGTTTTGAATAGAGTCAGAAATGAACGGCGAACACGAACATGGACTGAAACCACCACAGGAATTCTTACGTACTTAGGTTATGTTGCGTTAGTATTGATAACCTTATTCTCCATGTACAAATGCGGATTCTGCGATTTAGTACAGAAATGTCTACCGAAAGTCTGTCTCCAACTATTTTGTACAACGAATAACATACATAATAACGCAGCCACAACGCCAACTATTGTTGCCTACGTTCCGCAGGCTCCTCCTGCACATGAAATTGAAAATAGTGAGCTGCTAGTAGCACCTGAGGTCGTTAAATTGCGTTTTTCAGGAGCAAAACGAGTCTAACGAAGAGGGTGTAATACTTGTACTTCACCACTCTCCCCTCTCATAGATTTTAGCTAAGGGAAGTCTACCTACGACGCCTACACAAGGCCCTCGGGGCCTCAGTAGTTCTTGCGCCCTGTCTACGGACAGGTCACTCTCTGTATCTTTTGGTCTAATAAACAAAAGTATCTTATATTCAAGTTAAAACAGTGTAATTTACTAGATCGTCACATATTGTCGCTCGACGAAGTTTTGTATTGTTCTGCAGAAGTTTTTTTACAATGAACGAATTCTCTTTCCAGTTTAATCCTGAGCATTCTCTTATAAACACTATCTATAAAGCTAACAGGTTATGTGCCCAGTCCCATGTGTGGGAAAAGATTTATGACTCAAGAACACTTAAAACGGTTAAAAGTCGATTTGAAGTGAGTTTATTTTTTGAGGTTATCCTGCCACGAGCAGTAGTGAAAAGATAAAATGGCCCTTACAGCATGGAATATCCAAAGGATATCCCGTTTATGTCTCAGGCTGTTTTGACTGAAATTAAAGCAATGGACTGTATTTGAATTTTCCATTCTGTTTTCTGACGGATAGTACTGAACTGGGCTATATAAAAGAATTTACCACAATTTATTCCATTCAACAAGGCTGACGCCAAAAAGTGCGGTCATTTATTAATTAACAGAAATAAACTACAAGTGGTTAAAATGACTAATCTCGCTGCCAGCAACAGGCGAACTGAACTCAGTGGTAGTCGAAAATTGTAAAACGACAGCGAGTGTGTTTTTTTGTTTGTTAAAGAAGTAAAAACGGCGAATGCTCATGCACTAACCACATCCGATCGTTGGGGACCACATGGGCGCGCAGCCCACAAGGATCGGAGGTGAGTGTGGGACTTACCAAACGGCACCTATCCACTAAACCTTAACTCCTTTTCTCTGCCTACCTAGGACTCCGGAACCGCTTTTCGCATTACTTCAGAGTCCTAGGTTTCTGGCATGGGACTCCGAAGCAATGCGGTAAACATTGCTTCGGAGCCCCAGGCCAAAGGCCACTAAGCCGTGCTTCGGCTTCCATTTTTGCTGCCAGCTTGGCACGCATCGTCCTCGGTAGTTTGGTGGTACCACACAACGGGCTCGCCGGCCTTCGGCATCCTGGTTGGACTTGTTCCGCTACGCAGCGCGTCCTTGAGGCTTCTTCATCGAAGCTGCCTCTCGGAACGCCCTGCATCTCATCGACCCCGGCTGATGATCGCTCCGGGGTTCCCCTTCTGCTGCAGCGCAGAGGAAGCACTGCGGCGTACTTTCGCACGCCGCAGCCCTATGGCCCTCTTTGCCGCGCCTCCAGCATTCCTGAGTCCTTTCTGGACCCCTGCAGCCCGCCGCCATGTGGCCAAAGCCCAGGCAGCGGTAGCACCTAACGATCTCCGTCTTCTTCCGCACGCGACAGGACACCCACCCCACTTTAAGGTGTCCCGTACGGAGAAGCCTCGGCGCTAGTTCCTCCGACATCTCGACATAGGCCTTCAGATTACTTCTGAAGGCCTTCTTCGTCATGCTCACCTTGATTTCACCCGCTGCTGCTTCTCCGAAGTGGTTTCGGACGGCAGCCTCCACCTCTCCTTCATCTTTGATCGAGTCGAGGTCCAGGACCTCGACCTCGATGCGGGGAACGAGCTCACGCACTTTTCCCCCGTTACCTACAGCATCCTTGATGGCTGCGGACAGCTTAGATCTGCCATCCGCACCCGTCCCGACTTCCACAAGAACCTCTCCTCGTCGGGTCTGCCTGACACCCCTGATTTTGACACCAAGGGTGTCCGGCTTCAGCTTTTGCTTGAGGTTCCTGAGGACCTCCGCATAGCTCGAACCTTCGGCTGGACTTATCAAGACCGCCTCGGGTCGAGCTCTTCTTTTTTGCTCCTTCTTCTTGCTCTTCTTAGGTGCAGAAGCAATCCCTTCCGCTTCCTCACCCATCAGAGTTGAGGACGCCACGATGTTAGTGCGGGTCTTCGGGTTTTTCGCCCTCTGCTTGACACCATCAGCCTCGACGGGATTCATTGAGGGCTCCCTCTCGCGCTTCCCAAGTTGGGTAGTGGGAGCCTCCACAGCTTCTTCAGTTTGAGTCCCGCTTTGACTCATGTCTCTCCTCACCTTTGCCTTATTCAGGTACTTTTTACCTACCTCCTTTCCGACTTACTTTATCGCGTCCGAGTGGTATGCATCGATGTCGCGCATGGTCTTATACAAATCATGCACTATGTCCTGCGCCTTTCCAAGTCCATCCCTAATTGGCATGAACATGTTGCGTTTGGAGTCGCTGAAGTTCTGCATCTCCTCCAGCACACCTTTAAGGTCAGCAACGAGCTTATGAACCTTCTCCATCCTCTCACACGCATCTGTTATGTCCTGTCTCGCATAAGACCCCAACGTCCAAATCATCTCCCAACTCCTCACATATGCTCCGGTTAAAACTTTTATTCATCGCCATAATATTCCCACGAGTAGCTAGGGAAATAAAAGTCCACCCCCGCAGAGCCCCGCATGCGGGGGTAAGGTCTCAAAACTCTAGGAGGCGACCTGGTATCCTAGCGACACCGTATGGAACACCACACCCCTGGTGCCATGCAGTCTTCGGCACGGTTGTTCACGCCTTGACTTGGGGGTTTTTCCTTCGGGACCATCCCTGGACGATTGCCACGTCTACTTATTGAGTTGTGTAACCGTATTCAGCAGAAACCCTCGGTACAGGGCCCCCCTGTCCGCAACCAGGGGGCGCGCCGGGCGCCTGGTCGGAGGCGCCGGTCATGTGTGTTTGGTCCGCGGGGCCTATTTTATTTCAGCCCTACCCTTTATTTCCAGCGAGCATTCCCCTATCCGCCACCAGGGGTAATTGACATAAGACGTGTACGTGTAAATGAGAATATAATGACCGAAGACCGGCTAAAGAAATCAATATTTTGAGGTCGCAACTGATTGAAGAAGAATTCAGCAATTAAATTGGAAATACATCAAATAAAATGGAATTAATAAAAACAAGTAAAATTGCATGTAAATCTTGAACACAGGCTAACCCAGCGATATCCCAGGGATACCCCATGGGATTAACGGTTTTTACTTCAAATGAATGGCCAACGGCCATACCACGCTGAAAAACCCAGTTCTCGTCAGATCGTGGGTGTGGTGAACCCACACTTGTAGTTATTTACTACAAGAAACTATCCACCTAGAAACAATACCCAAATCGGGTAGTGTCACGCCTACCCTGAAAGGGAAATGGCTTAATGTAGGGTTACCATCCGTCCTGGTTTTTCGGGACATGTCCTCTTTTTCCGAGATCTGTCCTGGTGTCCTGGTTTTTTCTTGAAAATAGGCAAAATGTCCTGGTTTTTTACGAAACCAAGATTTTTGACAGCAAATATTTTATATTTTTATTTTTCTTGTTGCGGCATTAACGAGCGTGATAGTATGCATGTTAAAATATATGTTATATTATTAAATAGATAATTAAATGATTAAATAACAATGAATACAATAATAGTACATTATTTATACCATTTTTGTGTTGATGACCTTTTCTTTTCTTTTTTTTTTTTTTTTTTTTTAAGGATCGCTTGAAAATTTTTGACCGTCCTGGTTTTTCACCCGAACCAGATGGTAACCCTACTTAATGGTATACTTAATGGTATACTTCTGCAAAATATTTTTTCATAAACTAAAATTGTTTAGTTGCGAAAACTTTGTGTGATCCCCATTTTTGTGACATATTGCACATGAAGTAACAACCTAAATGAAAAGTAATTCGCTAAATTCCTGTACAGGTTTGTTTGCAGGTTCGTGTCCAGCAGCATGTCCAGGATTCTCCGAGGTTCATGTACAGGAATTTTCAGCTGGTTATTATATCAAATGTATTACACTTATTTCTGTACCTTGGCCTGGGATTGCTCATTCAGATATTGCAAAATAATGTACAAATGTTATTTTTCATAGTTACTTTAATATTTATTTCCTATTTTGCACTAATTTTCATTTTCAGCTACCTTGAAAATGTATCATTTCAATAAATTTATATTAGGGGCCGTTCAAAGAATGCGTAACGCTTTTTTCCGAAAATATTGACCCCCCCCCATCTACGTAACGCTTCTTCCGAAAATGTTAACCCCCCCACCTAGGTTACGCTTTTTCTATAGTATGTGTATGTAACTTTAACATTAGCGTAACGCTCAAAGTGACCACCCCCCCGCCTAAAAACGATACGTATTTTTTGAACGGCCCCTAATTTCAATTCATAATACAATGCACAATGCATTAATATTGAAACAGATATGTTTTCATTATCTTGTTTTTATAATTAAAAAAGTGCGCATTTCAATATTATTTTTTACGATTTAGACAAAAAATACGCATCATATCGAAAAATGGTTAATAACAAATTTGTAGATCTTCTTTGAGTCTACAACTTTTGTCTATTGATTTTTTCATAGCTTGTCTCGTTTGTCCAAAAATTGAATTTTTCTATTTTTATTTTTCATATTTCTCATATTTCCGGAAATTTATGAAAATTATCGGTTCTTTATGGTAATTTTACCGGTAAATATGGTAACTTACCATAAATAACGCAAAATTAATTTGAGAAGATTTCCATAAATTTCCAGAAATTTATGGAAATTATCGGTTATTTATCGTAATTTTACCTGTAAATATGGTAATTTACCATAAATTACTCAACTTTCATTTTTAAAAATTTCGATAAATTTCCGGAAATGGATGAAAAATTTCGGTCATTTATGGTAATTTTACAGGTAAATATGGTAACTTACCATAAATTACCCGATATTCATTTTTAACAATTTCCGGAAATTTATGAAAATTCTCGGTAACATACGGTAATTTATGGTAATTTTATCAGTTATATATGGTAACTTTTCATAAATAACCGAAAAATTCTATTATCTGCAACCAAAAATACCGCACAGTTTTTACGGTGAGTGGGCTGATAATCGTAAAATGCGAGATCATAGATATTTAATTTTCATTATTCACCTCTGACGTCACTTTTCAGTAACTAGTGAGTAAAAAGTAGAGCTTTAGCCCCTCTTCATAGGCGTCGAAAAGGGCTGAAATCATGCATGTGTCATAAAAAAGTCATTGTTATAATCTTGTAGGGCTTTCAAAAAGAAACGCTTTCCTTTTCCTGTCTTTTTTTCAAATCATGCGTTGAAAATGCTCTAACTTTTTTGATTTTCATCCAAAATAGCTGATTAACAAACTCGATCTTTCTTTTAGTCCCTAAATACGTGTGCCAAAGTACAATCCAATGTGACTAGTCTTTTAAAAGTTATCCGGTATACAGACGACAACGACAGACAGGCAGCAATGACAACATTTTATGATTTTTAGACTGCTTGAATGCCGAAACGTAATTACGTTCCTTATTTTTTTAATTACTGATCTTTGAAGACCAGTTAAAAACTAGAGGTCGAAAACGTCGACGATTACATTACACTCTCATGAATGAGAATAAAAAAATAAGTGTAAAAGGCTCTAAATTAAAATATTTTCTAAACACGGAAAGATTTTGAAGTAGGTGGATGAATATAGTTGAAATAAAAGAAATAGAAGAGATAGGACGCCGCGTGCAGCATCACATATCTGTCTGGTAATATAAATTATTTCATTATTA